>CAKNWT010254091.1:0-10644 GCA_932066315.1 Andricus coriarius | reverse complement strand
CAGCTTGGGACAAGTTAGTGCAAGCTTCCGGTAGACAATTAGATTTCAGTAAGAAGTCCCGCATGATTATGGCAAACGGTTCGGTCGACATGATTATCGGAAAGGCCAATCTGCCCATAACCATTGAGGGGGTCACGCGTACCTGCGAAGCCAGAGTTGCGAATAATCTTGACACGGAATTAATATTAGGTCTAGAAGGTCAAGGAAAATTTGACATGGTTTATATCGCTAAATCGCGTAAGGTATTTATGCCGGATACCGGCGGAAGGCACTATCCCCTAAAACAATGAATCGTGGAAGAGGAGGGCTGTACTGGAGTGGCTGCCCTATTGGAGCGGGAGGAGGATATTTCAAAAGAACTATTGAAAATAAAGTTACCTCCGAAGCCACAGGGCCCTCTAGGGGTGACCCACCTCATTACCCTCTCGATTGACGTACAGGGTCACGCTGCCATAAAGGAGAGGTATCGGATAGTTTTCCCTAAAATCCAGAAGAGCATGTATGAAGAGGTGAAAAGGTTACTCGCCGAAGGGATTATTACAGAATCACACAGCGAGTGGTCAGCTTCAAGAGTAATGGCTCGTAAACCTGGCGGCAAAGAGCGGTTTTGCCTAGACTTCCGAAAGTTGAACGCGATCTCGAAAACGAAAACTTACCCCGTGCCCTACATTACGGATATACTACGACAGTTGAAAGCAGCAAGGTATATCTCGAAGGTAAACTTGAGTGCCGCGTTCAATCAAATCCCTCTAGAAAAGGAAAGCCAAGCGTACACAGTGTTCACTGTTCCGGGTAGGGTACTATTCGAGCCAAGAAGAATGTCATTTGGGCTCACTTGTGCCCCTGCAACCTTTCAGCGGCTCATCGATAGGGTTATAACACCCGAGATGAGGACTAATGTCTTTAGCTACTTAGACGATATTATAGTGGTGACCGAGACTTTTGACGAACACCTATATTGGTTAGGGAAAGGCCTCGATCGGGTGGCTGAATCAGGGTTGACGATAAATCCGGATAAGAGTGAATTCTGCTGCTCAGAAGTGAGATATATCGGATTTGTCGTCAATAAAGACGGCCTTAATGTATATTTTGACAAAGTTGATCCGATACTTTCCTATCCAGCTCCCAAAACAATCAAACCATTACGAAGGTTACTAGCGATGGCCTCCTAGTACCGACGGTTCATACCGGAGTTCGCGATGATAGCTGAGTCACTGACACGGTTGTTCTGAACAAACATCAAGTGGCGTTGGGGCGCTGAACGAGATGAGGCGTTTGAAATCTTGAAACGTGCCTTAATGAAAGCACCAATAGTGGCCTTCCCGATGTTCAAAGACGTGGCCGGGAATCCCTTTAACCTTCAAACAGATTTGAGCGCTTCCGGACTCGGCGCAGTCCTTACTCAAAGAGAGGAAGACGAGGAGCAGGTAATAGCGTTCGCCAGTAGGACACTATCCGCAGCGGAAATAAATTATACCGTTACCGAGCGGGAATGCCTCGCGGTGGTTTCGGGAATCCGAAAATTTAGAGAGTATCTCGAGGGATTCTATTTTAAGATCATAACAGATCACAGCAGTCTATGGTGGCTGAACAACTTACGAAACCCTACGGGTAGACTTGCGCGTTGGGGATTAGAGCTCCAGGGATACGATCTAGAAATCATCCATAGAAAGGGTGCTTTCCATCACGTTCCGGATGCGCTTTCTAGATTGGCTGAGGAGGACGACGAGGTCCGGGTAGCAAACATCTCAGAGGTAATAGACTCCTGATATGCGAGACGGGTAGTAGGCGTCTAGGAGGGGCCAAGTATCTTTCCGAATTGGAAGCTAGATGACGGCTGACTATATAGAAATCGCCCAGACCCCCTCAATACTCCCTTGGTTCCGGATTTAGACTCTTGGAAGCTGGTATTTCCGGAGGAACAAACGGTGAAAGTCATGAAGGAAGCGCAGTAATTGATACTAAGAAACGGGGTACACTTCCGAAACTACACGAGTCTGCGAACTCGACTTCCTTGCTATACCTGTTCACGTGATCCCGGCGACGGCTCTGATTGGCCGGTAAATATCGACTGCTAGATCGAGAGTTGCATAGGTTCTGTTGCCTTTCAGACCTGTCACTCTTGTTCTAACCTTCCGAAGCGGAACTACGTACGAGCCTTCTTGTTTACTTTCAGAAATTATTAACAAATTGAAGATTCGCCACGTGTTCTGACCATAGGTCCTCGCCTTTTCCTAAGTGTCGCGAGTGTTTCCGGGTTCTGGTTTTGAATCGTTGTTTGATTCTTTTATATAAGATAACCTTTTTATTTTGTATGAAGCTAGGATCTTGAAATGGTGAGATTGTGGGTTAACAACATCCTTGTATGTTAGGATTTCGAATCGTGCGCGTGAAGCACTACTTTGTTTATATGGTTAAAAATAAATAAAACTCAGGTTTGTCATATTATTATTAATCAAAAATGGTGGCCTAGTGTATATTATTTTTATCGAACCTACTCCTGTCGTCATAGTAAGTTTTAATCGTAAGATTGTGTAATCAACAAGACTGTGAAAATGTTAGAAGCCGTAAATCTTCTCTTAGCACATAGTCTGCATATACGTAATTGGAATTCAACGGTAGGAATTAATGTAATCGCAACTTGGGGTATAATCTTATACTATAGTGTATACAGAAATGTTTAATCATAATGATATTTTTTATATTCCTAAAAAGGAATACCTTGCAAGCATATTTGAGATCGAAAATTTGTGCAAAACTTTTTTCATATCGAAGCGAGAATTTTTTTAATCTATCTCAATAAAGTACTCAATTGACGACATGATTATATATGATTAAATAAATTGTGACATCAGTATTAGCGAGATTGGTAAATTATTTTTTTTCTCGAATCTGGTTAATTCAGTCTAAACACAATCTCGTACAATGATAAGCTCTAAAGGTAATTTATGAAGGACAAGCCTGTGGCAGTATTTGCTCCAACGACGAAACCGTATACGTGTCAGTTAGACTGTTAACTACAGTGTTTTGTCTAATTGGAAAAGATGAAGATCGTTTATACCCTTGTCTTATTCTCAGCGGTTATTTTTAATTCTATTGGTAAATATAATAACCTAATACATCTATAATTATTTTGGAAACATTTTTAAGCTTTCGAAAGTAACAAATTCTCCGATTTACTGCGCATTCATCTAAATTGATACGTTATTCCAAATGATGTATTTATTTGTCCACAATAAGTACGAATTTAATCTGAACTCTTTCCGGGTGAATCCAGAATGTGTGTGTTATAAAATAGCGTGCAAAAATAGTACTCTTCGAAGTGTGAACTTGCACAGATGGTACAGTTCCAATTGTGCATGATGAAATTCACACGTGTCCATATGTTAGGGAAGAGTATCAGGGAACATATTTTATTGCTCAAAAACGCTCATCCCTATAAGCAGGAGTATGGTATGAGTATGATTTTCAAAACGAATTTATCTTCTATTCCTTCTTGCAGAATTAAGTATACAGTCTGACCACAACCCTACTGATCTGCGCCTGGGTCCTGGGGAACCTTCTGCTTCTACTTCTCGTCGTACACCTCATTCTCCTGCTAAGTCCCAGCCTCTGGTACTTGGATATGGACTTGGTCAAATTGGACTTATTCGGCTTATTCCCAAAAGCAATCCTAATCAGCGATTCGAATTCCGAAGATTTACCTTTGATCATAATCGTCCAGGTGTGCAGCTATTAAGAACAACATTCTTTAAACTAATGCCATTCCAAGAAACAATTTTGTTGACAAAATCTAACGGTGACGCTCTTGCAATATTGGGGCCTGGTGGTATACTTTGTGGAATGTACTACGTTGGAAATAGCCAGACCCGGGCGAAAATAAACATAAGAAGCCAAACGGTTTCAGCAACAGACAACAAAGAAATGGAGGAAGTTCCAGAAGGTCCAATGATGCAGCATTTTAGCGTAGTAGTTGTAAAACACGATTCTCTTAATTAAACGCATTGGTCATGTATAGTTATTGGAAAATCCGATTTTCCGGGCGTCGCAGGTGTCGTTTGATCGACACCATTAACAAAATAGAAAGGTAACAATTAAATGAACAATGCTACACAAAATGCAAAAAATATTCTACAGACGTATACAAAATCCAATTCTGCGCATATGCATTCGTTATGAAAATGTGATATCTGACTGGAAACAACCTATTCTGATAAAAAATAAAAAACCCTTCTTTTCCTCTAAGATTTGTTTTTCTTTTGTTTACTCGTTTTCAGAAACTTTTTTACAACCTGCTCGAAACTGATCCCTGCTGCATTCTATTTTGAATTCATTGACGTGATGAAATTTTTTATCACTCAGCATTTTTAGAATTTTTGGTCCATCGAAAATCCCTTCTCAGACAAACTGTATCATTAGACCAAATTCTATGTGAAGAGAGGGAACTAAGAATTTTTGTAGATCAATCAGAGGACAAGTAATGATGTTATCAGAACCTGGTTGGAATGATGTTCTCTGTGGCCATACGTTCTGCTTATAGTGATTATCTCAATCTCTACTACAGCATGAGCAAGGTATTCTGCACAGTCCTTGGCTAATCTTGAGTCTCTAAGTTCTTGCCCTTTCTAGTAACCTTTTTCAAGTTATTTATGCAGGAATTGCAATCACTTGTCATTAGTGGTTTTACCCAAAAAGTAAGTTTCGTGCATCACAAAGTTTTAGTTTCTTGACTAAAATTCTAATGACTCAAAATGATATGGCAAATCAATCATTCTTTGTGTAAACCCATTTCCCTTTTTGATCCATAACCTTAAGACCAAACCATTTCTCACAAATTTTACGAATCTCTTTAGAAATAAGTTTATGATTGCTCTAAACCTGGTATTTACGACAAGTAGAGCAGAATATATCAGGGTTATTATCGCAAGAATATTTAGAAGTAGAAGCTCGAACATTAGCTCGAGTTACGAAACTTTGATTTTCCAGAAGGTTCATTCATTCAACTGGGGAAGATAAGCCTCCGACATTCCAAGGCCTAACTAGGAGATCTTTTCCACTCTTGCAAGGATAATGTCAACTTATAGGAAATATTATGGCTACTTAAACAGCTTGAAGAGCAAATCATTCTACACACATCCCATTTCGGGGCACTTGTCATCGTCATCAGCTTTTGTCGATGTAGCATGATTTAATTGAAAGGGTTTGACAAGTAGTTGAGCTAGTAAAATCAAACTATAATCAACACGAAGATGTTCATATTTTCCTGTATTTCTACGATATTTATCCAATAATAAATAACAGAAGCTGTAGGAATAGATGGCAAAAAATTAAGTTACGAAGGGAGATCGATTTCAGATTCATCGACCATATAAACATGAGAGCAACCATTTCTACCAATAAGATTTTAGTCACGACGTCTCAAGCTTCAGCGCCAAAATTGGTTACTCTAGTGTTTTTAAGTTCTTTTTTAACTTAGGGACGAACGGCTACCTGATGGATTATAGAAAACGCTTTATTCGGATTCAGAGACCTCAAATACAAAAAGCAGCTTTTTTCTAAGGCTTTGAGTCATCACCGCTTGAACTATAACACCAGAATGGGTTAGTTCCGTATTTGAGATATTTTTCTGATGGAGGATATGAAGGAGAGCCTTGGCAAGGTTCCTAGGATGATATTTTCATTTACTTCAAATTCTTTGGATGCTTCAGTTGTAGGCAGTTTTTGGGACTGCTAAACATTACTATAGGGATGATGGTACACACGAAAGTCTCCGAAAGATCTCGAATTGACTATTTTGAATTTTTTAGCTCTTAGATGAAGACAGCTGAGACGCAGTTTATTAATTTCCTAGAATGAGATCTTGGGGGTTGTTGAACATCACTGCAGCGATCTTGATACTAACTACAGTCTTGGAAAAGTGTTTCAAATGATTATTTTTTACGTCATATTTTTGTAGCTGTTTTAGTTTAACGCACCGGAGACAGGGTTCATTAAGTGTACTAGGGATAGTTTTTTAGGAATATTGAATATTACTGCTTTGATGGAGATAGTAAGCAGAGTCTCATCAAAGTGGTATGTTTGTTTCTCATTAAAAATTTTCTTGGTTGTTTCAGAAAACTGAGATAGGGTTTGTTAAATGAGGTAGGGGAAGTTCTTTGGTGCTTCTGGATATGACGGTGGCGATGAGGATAATAACAAGAGTCTTGAGAGGGTTTTGAGCTGATTATTTTTAAAAAGGATTTTTTTTGTGGTTTAGGTTGAAGGCAGCTGAGACAGGGTTTGTAAAATGTGCCAGAGGTAAAAAGTTGTTGGATATTTCTCTGGCAGTGACGATATTAACTAGTGTCTTGAGAAGATGTCTGGAGTGGTTATTTTTTTTCCAGTTGCTTTGCCAGTTTTAGTTAAAGTCGAAGTCTTGACTTAGTATTTAATTAACCCCAATCTTTTTGAAACAGTATCCTGGATATATTCAAATTCCGAGTATTAGATTATGATGTAGCATTTCATATTCTTAAAAATAAAGACCTACAAATTGTATTTGAGCTCGAATATTTTCAGAACTTATCTTATATAATTTTTTCATATAAAATTCAGCTTTCCCTAAAACGAAGATGATTATATGAATCGTGACATCAGTTTTAATCGATTTGTAAATAATTTTTTCTCCTCGAATCTGACTAATGAAGTCCAAACACAATCTCGTACAACAAGACAGAGATCTGAAGATAATTTCTGAAGAACAAGCTTGAGGCAATATTTGCTTTGACGTCGAAACCGAATACGTGTTAGTTACATTGCCAACTATAGTTTTCCCTCTAATTGGAAAAGATGAAGATCGTTTATACCCTGGTCCTATCCTCAGCGATTATTCTTAATTCTATTGGTAAATATAATAACATTATACATATTTAATTATTTTCAAGACATTTTCAAGCTTTCGACAATAACAAATTGTTTCCATCCCAATTGCTACTTTTTTCCAAACCATGTCTCTGTTTGGCCACGATGAGTACGAATTTGATCTGAACTGATTCCGGGTGAATCCAGAATGTGTGTGTTATAAAATATCGTGCAAAAATGGTACCTTCCCCAATGTTTAGATGCGCATATGGCAGACTTCCAACTGTGCATGATTAAATTTAGACGTGGACATATGTTAGGGAAGAGTATCCTTATAATATTAGTTAGAGTTAGAGTATTCCTTCTACAAAGGAGCTTAGCGAAAATTGTTTTACTGCCTTTTATTTAAACACCATGATCATTTTTGAATAAAAAAAAGACATAGGCAAGCTGTCGTCAATCATGAGACGCACACATTCACCAGGCATTTGTGGGCGTCTTATCATGGACGACAAAATATGGCGCCCCCAGTGGACGTGTAATGGTTCTTCCTTTCCAAAACAAACAAAACTTTGTAAAAAGCAAACGCGTGGAGGCTCAAGGCCTGGTAAGGAGTTCTCTGTTTGTTGAACGTCACATATCGCGAGCCGATAGTTAAGAAAAAGAGTTTACCGACACATCAGAAGACAGGCTAGGTTCCCTTCTCCAATCAGCAACAAGCAGCGAAGCCCACACGTAGAAACAGCAACGGAGTGGGGGAAAATAGCCACCAGTGGGGGAATCTCATAAATAGATGTGTCCAAAGAGAAAGCGCGTCTTTCTGTGAAGCGTCGTAGCCAGAGCAAGGTCTCACCTAGCCAAACTGTGGTGTCCTGATATCATGGTATCCCAACATGTAAGTTCTTCAAGAAAACTAATCTTCTCCTTCTTCTTGCAGAATTAAGTATACAGTCCGACCACAACCCTACTGATCTGCGCCTCGGTCCTTCCCCAGCTTCTCCTTCTAATTCTCGTCGCATTCTTCATTCCCCTATTGAGACCCAGCCTCTGGTACTTGGATATGGACTGGGACAACTTGGACTGATTCGGCTATTCCCCAAAAGCAATCCTCACCAGCAATTCGAATTCCGAAAATTTATCTTTGATCATCATCGGCCTGGTGTCGGGCTATTAAAAACAAGTCACAATAAACCCTTGCCACTCATAGAAACAATTGTGTTAACAAAATCTAATGGTGACGCTCTTGCAATACTGGAGACTGGTGGTATACTAAGTGGAATATATTACACCGGAAATAAGCTGACCCGGGCGAAAATAAACGTAATAAGCCAAATGATTGCAGTAACAGACGACAAAGAAGACGAAGAAGTTCCAGTAGGTTTGGAATACCCAATACATCAGCATTTTGACGTAGTAGTTGTAAAACACGACACCCTTAATTAAACACATCAATCGTATATGGTTAATGTAAAATCCGATTCTATTGACTTCGCAGATGTCCTTTAATGGAAATCATTAACAAAATAGAAGCTTCACAATTAAATTAACAATACTACAAAAAATGCAATAAATAATCTATAGTCGTATGTAAAATCAAATTCTGGGCATGCATTCATCATGGAATTGTGATATCTGACTGGAAACAACCTATTGTTATAACAAATAACAAACAAATTTTTCCCCTCTAAGCTTGTATTTTATTCACTCGTTTATTATATTAAGAAGTATGGAAAAAGCGACAAATGTTTTAGAAAAACTATAGAAAAGATTATTTATTTTTCAACAAGTAAATTAAGCCTTAAAAAGCCAAGCACGCCCACCAGCTATTTTTAAACAACAGTTCTGGTTTTATCAATCGAAAATTATTTTTCGAAAATAATTAATTCTATTTTTCATAAAAACTATGCGAGATACGAAAGAAATGTTAGAAAGTAAAAATTTTCATCCCAATAAGATCTACAAAATTACTTTGAGGTCATGTGATGAGTGGGTCACGTGACTAGCTTCCTACCTTACCGACACTTTTTTTTTTATTTGTAAACTTATTTTCACACGAATAGCCACATCGAGTTGAAAATTTGGGATAATAAATAAGAAGCACTAAGAGACGCAGCTCTGGTCTTAAGTTTTTATAATTATGAAAAAAGCAAAAAAAAATTATTTACAAAAATGTTTTTTTTATAATTATACAAATTTAGGACCAGAACCGCGTTTCTTAGTGCTTCTTATTTATTATTCCAAATTTTCAAATCGATGTGGCTATTCCTGTAAAAATAAGTTTGAAAATAAAAAAAAGTGTCGGTAAGGTAGGAAGCCAGTCACGTGACCCACCTGTCACATGGTCTCAAGTCATTTTTGGTAAGACAAATATTTTTGTTTTCATCGTGATGACGCTTTTAAATCATAAAATATTCAGTTTTTTTAAATTTCAATTAATTAATTTTTAATTTCAATTTGTTATTCAAAATTCAACTTATTTCTTGAAAATTCAACTAATTTGTTAAATTAACATATTTTGGTTCAAAATTAAATTTCAAAATGCAACGTTCAACGGTTAGATAAAAAATTATGTATTTTGTTGAAAATTCGTCCTCTTTTTTTTGGAAACTGAAATATTTTTAAAAAATCTTTCTTTTGGCGTGATAATTTAAAAGTTTGGTCAAAAGCTAAACTGTTTCATTGAATATTCTTCTCTTTTTCTGGAAAGTTCAACTATTTTGATTTTACTGGATAAATAAATTCATTTTTGTTTCTATAGAATCTTTTATGATTGGAAATTTAACTATTTTGCTGAAAATATTGCTCTACAAAAGTAAACCACTTCAAAAAAATTGTTTGTGTAAAGTTAAGAAGAATAAGAATTTTTTCCCTAATTTTTAACGTTCCAAGATTAATAAAATTTTGTTTAAAAATTCATTCTGGTCATTGGAGCTTTTATTCATAAAAATTGTCATAAATAATAAAGCAATTTTTTAACAACAATTCACGGAGAGAAGTTTTAATTTGATTTTTAGCACGCAAGAAGTTTTATTCTTGCCCAGAGATGCTAAGAATGATTTTATAAACAAAATTGTTAATAAATAATTAAATTTTTGCAAACATTGTTTAAACAAATACTGACCAGTATTTCATAAAAGTAACCAAGATATTCGTAAACAGAAGACTTTTTTGGACCCTAAATTCTCTAAAAACAAAAAAAATACTAATTTTCAACCAAGTAGCGGAAATTCTGACTAAAGTAATAAATCTCCTCTGATAAATGTTAAGTCCACACGAAATAAGCAAAAATGCAAAAAAATAATTTTTAACATTGTACGTGGATTTTAAACCAAATAGTTGAATTTTCAACTGGAAAAGATGATTTTAAAAATAAAAAATATCAATTTTAAAACAAAAAAGTGCAATAGTTACATTTTCAGTTTAAAAATGTATTCTCAACAAAAGAATGCATTTTTAACCAAATATTTAAGTCTTCAACCAAAGACATGAATTTTTGACTAAAGTGATGAATCTTCAACATCAAAATTTATTTTTAACGAAGTAGTTCTACCTTCTACCAATAAAGAATAATTCTCAAAGAAAAATGTAATAGTTTATATTTTTACCAAGAAATATTAAAATTAACATAACAAACAAGTAAATTAACCCAAAAAATAAGAATTTTCAACAAAACAGTAAAATTGTCAACCAAAATTATGAATTTTTAACCGAGAAGATTAATTTTCTATCAAAAAACAAAATTTTCTAACAAGATCGTTGATATTTTTCTAAAAGGTCAAGATCATTCTTGAAGTAACTTCTAAC
>CAKNWT010254080.1:0-13645 GCA_932066315.1 Andricus coriarius | reverse complement strand
AGAAAAGTAATAGTATCAGTATGTAGGAATTTAATTATTTTTAGTGAAAATAATATCATCAGAAGTTTTCTTCTGAAGGTTTCTTTTTTATTCCAATATTTTTGAGTCAAGTAAAAATAAAAAATTATTAACTGAAAGAGAAAATTAAATAACATTTTTTATGATTTTTAATTTTTAAAAATATCCCGAAAAATTATATATATCATCAGTCGAACATGATTTTATTTTACACTTAAATGTTTCTGAACTTTAATTCATAAAACAAACCGATTTAAAAAAACAGTAGATTATTTATATAGGCTGTGTCTAGTGTTCCCAAAAACTAAGGGAGTTGAAAAAGGGGATAAGTTAGTCGTCCTCAAGATTCGGGATGACTAGCTAAGCTTATTAAAAATATTTTACGCTGATCCCGAATCTATTATAAAACAAATTTTCAAGTATTAAGAGTTTAAAATTTTAGGTTTTTGAAATTGTCGCATTTTAAATCAGATGCTCTCAAAATTGAACAATTTTATTTTGAATTGATGAATCTTGAAATTGAAGTAGTTCAGATTAAACTTTCGAAATAGGACAGTTAAAAAATGTTGAAAATTCAATAGTTTTAGATTGAAATTTTAAAAACTAGATAATTGAAAACTTAAAGGAACTGAAATTGAAAAGTTTTGAATTTAAATAATTTTTAATTTGAGTCCATTCAAATTTAACAATTTGAAATTGAAAATAAATTGAATGCTTCAAAGTCAAAGCTTCTGAAATTCTAGAATTTTAAATGATAATTCACCGTCATTTTCACCGTTCAAAATGAAAAAATGTTAACTTATTACCATTAAATTTGAATAATTCTAAATAAACGTTCAAAATGAAGTAATATTAAATCGTAAACATTAAAAATTAGAACTTATGAATAGGAAAAATTGAAAATTCAGCGTTCAACATGAAAATTCAGAAGTCTAGTATTGTAACCATTCAAAATTAAAGAAATTGTTCAATATTACTGAGGCAGAAATTTCAGATGGTTCTATTTTGATCTATTTTGGTTTAAAACAACATCATTTTTAACTTTTTTATTCCAAATTTTTTTACTTTTCCACTTAATTCAAAATTATTATTATTCATTCTTGAAATCTTCCAATCAAATCTTTTTAAATTTAAATAATTAATTTTCTCAAGTGGGCTTCCATAAACCACGAGGCCCAATGTTGGCAAGTTTCGCGGGCGCGCCGCACCCGTCCCCTCCTAGTTCCCCCATGTAGTCCACCGTGGCTTGTGGAAGGTCCCTAATTGACAATTCATGTATTTGGTTGAAAATTCGGTTTTTTTTTTTTTTTTTAAAAGAATTAATCTTTCTGGTTTAAAAATGAACTATTTGGGTTAAAATGTATTTATTTTATGTTGTAATATTTTTGGACTTATTATTGTCTTCAGTCAACATTTTTCTGTTTCCTGGCCATGCGTTTTATTTTTTGTTTAACACCTACGTGTAAAACTACGTGGCACGGACTTGTACCCCCCCCCCCCTCTACCCCTAAACAAACAGCGTCGTTTATAGAAGGCCCCGAAATGTTTAGCTAAAAATGAAAATAAAAAGAAATACAAAAAGAATACAAATCAAGATCGCTATGATTCCAATTTCTGAGGCACTTAATTCGAGATTGTTTCATTACAAATTGTTTAAACTGGAAATCGTGTAACTGTCAAGTCTTTCAATTTGATATTCTAAGATTTCGAAGAATTTAATAAACGAGACAATTTTCTACGTTTAAACTTGAAACTAAACAATTTTGAATATTTAAATCTTAAATTGTTGAATATAAAAATGACTAAAATTAAAAAGTAAACAATTAAGAATATTTAAATCCGGAATTATTAAATAAAAACTGGCTATCAAGGCTTTCAATATCACATTTTGCAATTTGGAAATATTTAATACAGTTAAATTGTCCTGAAGAATTTAATATTATTATACAATATTAGCAGATAAATTTTTAATATGAATCTAAAATATTTGAGGGTGGCCTCTGAAAACAAATAAAAAATTCTGGACATTTCCGATTATCAAATATTTTTCCAGGTTATTTATTATGCTAATGTTGAATAGTAAGATCATAGAGAACCTTATCGTAACTGTAGTAAAAATAACATTTTTCTAATATGTATTATGAAGTTATAAATCGATGAAGAAAAAAGTATCGGCTCAGAAACTACTGAATGCTTATTTTTACGAATAAATAATAAAATGTTCATTGTTCAACCTGAAAGTATTTAAATAAAAAACCTAAGCCATTCTTACCTCCTTGCTTTTGAAACAAAACACTTTCGCTTCAAAGTAATATTAAATATTTTAATATTAAACTGTTTTACAGTTGCGCATTTAAAACTATTATTATAAATTGAAATTACGGAAATTTGAAAGATGATAAATATGATTAATAAGTATCATATCATCTAGTATAAATTTACATTCAAAGTTATAGGATAGCTTTTTTACTACAAAATTCGATTTCTGTTTAAAAAAATACTGTCATTTTCACTCTTAAAATATTCAATAACAGGGGTTGCGGAGTATGTATGGAGCGTATGAAGCATTCCTCAGCACGTATATCGAATTCCATACACTGAGGATATTATTGAAACTTAAGGAGGAACATGCGCAATTTATATGTAGAGCATGATAATAACTGGATGAAAAGTTTTAAAAACTTTCTTATAAAATACAAAAAAGGGTTCAGCAGATTACTTATTTCACGAGAATTCTATAATACTACATATATTGCGCTTCTAACTATAAATTTATGTTAAATTTATGAAAAACAACATCACATTTTTCATTGCACCAACAGAAAATTTGGCAGACATAACCTATACTAATAATAAAACAAATGAACAAGAAATACTTTCTCACCGCCAGAAAGTCATATAATTATATGCACTAAAACATTTCCACAATATCTATACATTCCATTAAATACTATTATTGCATTATTCATTAAAACGACAAAATCATGGCTAGGTTTAGCAACTGAACGGAATTTAGAAATAATTTGAAATATAATGGGTTTGTTTACCACCAAATTGGCATCCTCATGCAACGTTGCCAAATTGCCATTAAATTTTCGTCAACAAGTTAATTTACACCACTTCAAAATTAATTGTTATACATTATGCGGTGGTGAGTTTTTAGTTTATTAATGTCCATTACTTTTAGATAGAGCCTTCTACTCTGTCATTAATTTTTCGATTAAACATATTGGAATTTCGAATAGAAATCTTCTATTTATCTGATTCTGTTAGATTAGGTACAGCAGGCGTAATGTTTATTTAAAAGGTTATATTTCCTACACAGCGTGGTAAAAATGCTTATATGTTGCAAAATGATGCAGAATTAGTTTAACATATTTCATGAGCATTTCCAAATCTTAGATTTTACTCATCCTTAATAACAAATTAAATTTCCCCTCCACCACGCATTTAAACAAGAAACTCCATGCACTGAACAATTTTACTCTGCCAGCCTTGTTCAAGAATTTTAAATATTGTGATCCTTTAAAGTTAAATTATTCTAAAAGCGGTGGAAACTAGAGGCTTTCTAACTGGAAACTTTCAAAATGATCCAAATCAAACTTAAAGCGTTAAAAATTAAACCAATCCAAACTTTGTATACAAATTTAAGCATTCTTAAATGAGGATCTTGAAAAATCATTTTAGACTAAAGTACAAAATTAATAACACGAAAATGTAGGGTAACTACTTCATGCTGAAGACAAACGTATACTATCTTAAAAAGAACCAGTGAAAGCTCACTGATTCCCAGTGAAATCTAACAGGTTGAAACAGCCAGACTGGTTTAATCAGTGAGGTTCGCTGGTCACTTAGTACCAGTAGTCATTTGGCCATGAGCTTTGTCGTCCATCAGCTGGTTACGTGTGACACTTATCATGAAACACTTTTGTGCTAACCTTTGCCAAATTTGCCCGTCATTACGTTAATGTGTCGCGTCGCTCAAATTCAAACTCAAGTGGCCAGGGGCCTCCCTACTTTCAAGCGAAATATATTATATCCCCTGCTAAACAATAAAGTTCGTTTTCATTCGAGAAATGCAGAAAACCATATTCATATTTTTGCAGTGTGGAGTGCTATGTCACTAGTATAATCTATCATTTGGCGTCACTGGTATATTCAGTAACGCTGTTTCAGTTGAGACAATTACTGGTTCACCCATCCAAAATTGGAAAATCACTGATTCACCAGTAAAAAATTTAAAATACTGATTCAATCAGTGACTATTTTACTGGTTCAGTTTGAGAGAGCCAGATGTCAAACTGATATAGATGTACTAATAAACTGTCACATTCAGTCACATTTACATGACAGAAGAAATCGCGAGACAAACAAAAAAATTGATAAAGGAGCTAAACATATAGTAGGGGTTTCAATGTGAACAGAATTAATGAATCGTAAATTATTATATGTAATAAATAATAATAGTCAAAATAAATGAGGCTATAAATCCCTGTTTTAAATATTTTTCTAATATCATGCGTTTGCTTTCAATTATATTTGTTGTCAGATTAAGGATAAATATCGTTGTTTTGGTTTCCTTATTTGCTTTTAGCAATGTTTATTATTAGGTCTAATTAAAGTTTGATTGTACTGAGTTGACCCCCTTATAAGAAGACCTATGACGTATGAGAGGGTTGATTTTGGTCGGCAAGCCTCAGGAGGAGTGTGGCGAACGTTATCGGTGATCGGTATACCGTCGGCAATTTCCGTCTTTATCGCCTATCTTTCCCTGGAATCTCTTCGTGGACACTTCCCTCTGACAGCACCTTTCTCGCCACAATTACGTTTTCACTCTATACGTATTTATGTACATTCTACAAGCAGGCAATTCGCAACAAGCAATAAAATGCAAGCTACAGCAGGAATGAGACCAAACGCCCTTCTTATCGTATGCAAATTTAGACTCAACCCTCTTTTACACTCTTTATCTTTCTAATGTCACTGCCATGTAAAAAAACACGTATCTCTTCCTCTCATCAGAATAGCCATAGATTAGGGAAAACCTGAAAATAAGGGAAAAGTGAGGGATAAATCAGGGAACAATCAGGGAAAAGTGAGGGATAGTCAGGGAAAAGGCAGGCAACTTCTATGAGAAGCAGTTTAAATAAGTAAAAAGGACCCGAAATTTGAAATTTTTAAATTTTAGTTTTAAATTGTTTTATTCTGCTTATAAAGGATGCTATATTAGAAATGTTACAAATATAAAATTCTGGTCTTTGAATATTAATAGCTTCCTTCTGACGATTACATTTTTAGTTCATAATTTTATTGTTTGGTTGCAAATTCAACAATTTTGTTCTAAAGTCATCCTATTTGGTCGAAAATTCAACAATTTCGTTGCGAATTCCTCTCTTTGGGTTGAAAATTCCACATTTGTTGTTTTGAGTTAAAAAATTGATCTATTTTGGTATAAATTGCATATTTTTTGGTTCAAAAAGCAAATTTTTGGTTAAAGGTAATCTTCTTTGGTTGAGAATTCAACTATTTAGTTTGAAAATTTACCTTATTTTGTTGAATTCAACTGTCTTTTATTTAAAATAAAAATATTTTTTAGTTGAAAATTCACAATTTTAGTTGAATATTCATCTCTTTTGTTGAAAATTGGTTTTTTTAGTTAAAATTTATTTTTTCAAGTTGAAATTAAACTATTCCATTTTAAGATTTATCACTTTAGTTGAAAATTCCTGTCATTGGTTGAGAGTTTAACTACTTTGTTGATGACGGTTTATTTTTTGTTAAGCATTAATTTTTTTAAATGAAAATGTAACTAATATATTTTTGGATTCATCTCTTTGGTTGGAAATTCACCTATTTTATTGAAAATTTAACTATTTTGTTAAAAATTCTTTTTTTTTTTTTGGTTTAAAATTAATTTTTTTCAACTGAAAATGTAAGTTTTCCATTTTTGGTTGAAAATAGATATTTTTTAGTTGAAAATTCCTTTATACAAAAATTGTGTAAAACAAATGAAAATTGCACTGAAACCTGGATTTGTGCACGGTTTTGAACATGGCTCGCTGTGGCCCTCGAAAAAAAATGCAGGTACTCCGAACGTAAACAGGTAGTGCCGCATGAATCATTCCTGTTGGACTTGGAAGAATGACGGAACCTGTTGCAACGAACGCGCTGAGAGTGTGACCCTCGTGCTGTTTGTCACGCTTGACTGAGCACATCCTCTCTTTCTACCCCGCGGCTCCTCTCATCGCGAAACTGTGGATGCCATCAGTTCTAGGAAGAAACAAATCCAGTTTACGTAAATCCAGGTTCCAGTGTATATATTATATTTCCGACTATGTATAATTTTTCGGGCTGGGAAGATTGTATGTTTAAAATGTCATGAGATTAAAATTCTGGTATCTGAATATTAATGGTCAGGGAAAATGAAAAATAAGTCTGAAAAAAATCAAGGAAAAGTAAGAGAATTTTGAAAACTATGCTTTTCAGCCATTCTGCCTCTCATAGAAAGAGAATCCTCTACTTCCAGTATATTTTTCGACAGAATCTTCCCCAGAAAATTTCTCATTAAAAACATTTCAGTATAAGGCAAACCTTTATTCGAGTCATTTTTTACTTTTCTGGTTTATTTTTAATAAATTTTATTTTGTTATGGAATTTGATTACTTTGAACGAAATTCTTTTCTGTCTGTAAGGTGCTTCTGTAACTTACAGGATTCCCCAAGGACTAATTGAAAAAGGAGTTTATTAAAGTTGAGTTGGCTCTTGTTTGCCATAATGGGTGCATTTAATTTTAGAGTAAGAAGAAAATCGATAAGTTAGTTGATTATCAAGAAAGAGGAATGCGCTCGACAGAATGCTTCATGTTTTAGTTGCAATAATAAGTTTATAATGAAAGGAACACCGAGGTCGACACACAGGGAAGCTTCAAAAGGAATGAAGGAATTTTAAACTTTTAAAGTTTTATATGCTTGCTCGGGCTGTTTATCTTCTACCTTTTGTCCTTCCTCTTCCTTTTCTTTTCACATCTATATTAAATTTCTCACCACTTTTCCAACATTTAATTCCATTCTGAAGAAATATTTTTTAAGGCAATATTTAGGGTATTTTAGTAGTGACAAAATTTTATACTATTTCTTAAATAATAATTTATCGAAATCAAAATCAACCGATATTTAAATAGTCTTGGCCAGTATCTCTTAATTTACTTTCATTATAATTAAATTTTATGTTATTTAACTATAATCCGAGTTCCAGATCGCCAGCCAATTCGTGCGCGTCAATTTTGATACACAAATAAATATTTAGATAGTTTTGCAAACTTAGCCCAGATGTAGGCTCTGGAAGCTACGACAACGTTCGTTCTCGGAATGATCGACCCCGACACAACTGGAGGTATATCTCATCCGACTAGTTACTTCCCACAACACCAGAAGACGATTGAGTCGGGAAAATCACATCACTTCATAATAATCTGAAAATAAAATAACATTCAACACTGTGATAGGACAACTTATCAGTGTCAACAGTGAATTAAAAAAAAATGGACACCGCCCAGCCGACCGAGCGAGCCACCACAATAATACAACTACGCCTTACACCAATGGTCGAAAAGGTTCGAGCGACATATCCGAAAGAAAGTGATCGTGCGGAACAATAGCGTCAGGGACGGACTCCGAATCATCGCAAACCGTATTAGGAATAGTAAATATTTTCCAATTAGAAAACTAATTTTATATTATGACTAAAATAAATAAGATAGGCTTGAAAATGGTACTAACACTATTCTAAACTTCTTTTCAATAAATTTACATTCTTTTCGGCACCTGTTTGAAACTCTGCATATGGTACTGTCTACAGAAATCATTATACTTGTCCATTAGGATTCTGTGGAGAGTTTCAACAACTGTTGACATGAATACTGAATGGCCGAAGTGGTAGGTAGATAGTATGTCGAAATTCATGAGTGCAGTATGTGTCACGTGTCTGGTATCTCTGCCCATTAGAACTTCCTTCGACACTGATTCATCAAAGTTCTCTGGAACCGGAGTTATGGTATAACTAAATAAAGAATGATTATGTTCAGAGGTGTCTTCTTTACATGCAAAATAATAATTTGAATAAAAATATTGCAAAACTCCCATTTCGTAAAAAATGATAAGGAAATTTCTTTTTTAATGCGGGCCATTTGTCACGGATTAGGTCCTTATGAAAAATGTCTGACAACAACTTCTCCTTAGAAAAACCATTTTCTCAACATTTAGACGGGATATTTTATTTAGTTTAAAAATAATAAGTCTAAAAAATACGTGGGATGTGCGAAACACGGAAATCTATGACGCCATAGAATATAATTTGAGGGCTCGTATCAAAGAACCGGGTTCTTGTTTTCTGGCGCTGAGAATGGATATAACGGTAGAAAGTATAATATTTTAAGCAGGTATAGTCGTATAACTCACGCAATCACACAAGATACCATCAAAAGCTCGCAAAAACTTTTATCTAAAGATGTGAAAAAAACTCAATTAAAAAGCTGCACACTAATTAATTTACTGATTTAAGGTAGCATGACAAAATTACGTACGATTTTGCTAATATAATTTCAAAGTAATTATAATTAAATGCGAGGAAATTCTAATTTTAATTGCTTTCAAAATTTAAAGCCGTCTTCTGATATTTGAATAAATAATAAACTTTAAAAGCTCTTAAAGTTTTAAAGAGTTTAAATCATCAATTTTCCAAGGTTAAAACATAATCAACACCATAATTTGGATTTTTCTTATTCAATATATTTACTATGCAATAGGGTAGGAAAACAGTTGATGTGTTTTAACCTAAAACTGAAATAGGTTATAGGTGACAGGACATGCAAGAATAATAAATAAAAAAATTCAAAAATCTTTTTAAAATATGTATATAACAGTTCAAAATATTTGAAATATCGAAATATTTACTATTTTCACGATTTATTTGATTTTGACTTTAGCGTTTTCAAATATCCTCTCATTCAGTATAATAAATTAACATGAAGTGATAATTATAATTTAAGGTTGAACAAGATCATTTTGAAGTTCTCTAAGATGGCTACAGTTTTAAATGGATATTTTGTAAATTTTAAGTACTTCTAACCGGAAATTTTTCAATTTTAAAGACTAATTTTAAAATTGTTTGTAAGACATAAATTTCAAAATTGTCACTTTTAGAAATTTCAATTTTCAATAGTTTAATTAAGAACGTTTTAAATTGATTAAAATGTAGAGTATTCAAATGTTGTTAATTCAAATTCAAATATTAAACATTGGACAATGGAAGTAGAAGAACTTCAAGTTGAAAGTTCGTAAAAATGTTAGATTAAGGGCCGGTTTCACCAACCTCGGTTAAAAAGTTGATCCTCGGTTAAACCGATAATCGACGGTTAAATATGGCGTATAGCGTGCATTTTAACCCGTTTTAACTGGCCGTCAGTTAACCAATGATTTAACCGAGGTTGGTGGAACTGGCCCTAAAACATTAAAATTTTTAAACGTTTAAAAACGCGGGTTTAAGTGGAAGCCTTTCAATACTTTAATTATAATTATTTTGGACGCGCATATTTGAACCACCAAAAATGTGACTATTCGTATCACTATTGACTATTGACAGGGAATGGACGACCTGGAAAAGCGGAACCTTTCCGTGTCAATAGTGGTAAAAATATCCACATTTTCCCCATATCATTAGTAGCATGAATAGAATCGTCGAAACAAAAAAATATATAATTCGTTGTGAATATTTTGAAACAATAAAAAAATTATTGCCGTATGAAATTGCGAGGGTGTAATGTAACATGTAGATAAATATATCAGAGTTGCTTTATTCATAAAAAATGGAGTCTATATCAATTAAAATACCTAATTATTATGTCTTCCAAAAAGTGCACGTGTATAAACTTGCCCTACCTGTTGGATAATTCGGCGTATTCTATTAATTTTATCTGTTCGAAATATAATTTCCTAAGGGGCTATTCAAGTATTACGTAAGCATTTTGAGAGGGAGGGGGATCTCAGTAGATGCTTATTGTTTTATATTCGTAATGCAAAAATATGCTTACAATGGGGGCAGGGGGGGGGGGCTCAAGAATAGGGAAAATTATGATTACGTAATACTTGAACGGCCCCTAAGAATCAAACACAAAATCTGAGTAAAATTAAATTTCTATATTCATTTGCATTTGCTTGTCTATATTATTGGAATAAGTCTTTTGTTAGCAAATGTTAACTAGCCTTATCAATTTGTGAGAAAATAAGTCCCTAAAAATTAAATAATTTTCTTAATTAACATAATTTTTTCACCATTTGATATCACATTCATCAATCGCATTCATATACCTACAGAAACTAGCCTCACTCTTTCATAATACGCATATTTTTGTAAAAGCAACCGCGTCGCATTACCCGCTTCTCCCCTATTTCGAGAAGAGTAAACAAGGGGTGAGGCTCAAGAAGTCTTGCGAGTACGTGATGTTTTTTCCCAGAAAGCTTTTTTAATTTCCTTGACCAATCAATCATTAACGTGTGCGGCTGATCCTGGTTCAATTATTCATGCGGGTTCAGTGGTGACTCCTTAGAAGCAAGTCACCATGTCTCTTCACCTTTAGCCTTAGATCGTTCTGATTTTCAAGGATTTTGGAGATTGCTTTGCTGCAACTTATCACGATAATTTGAGCAAAAACGATTGAAGTCTTTGGGTTAGACGTTTAAGGAAGTTCACAGCGATGTGAATAAGCCCAGGAGACCTTCATGTGCTCTCAGTAATCTGCGCTTCGTATTCTGTGTTGTACTTAATAGAATTTAAGTTATAAAAAACAACAAAACGTAAAACGTTATAATGCCCTAAAAAAGAAGTTGAAGCTGAAATGCTTTCTGTAGTAAACCTCCAGCAGTATTACACATGGAATTTTGCAACTGCCCCCCATTTTACGTACACCGGTTATAGAGACCGGAAGTTACGACCTTTGTATATATAAAACATGGGCAGAGATATCTTTTTTATTTACAAATGCACTGCATAAGGGCCATCGTGTATAAACTCCCGCCATTGCTAATACCTAGCTCTTACTTTACAAGTTGGATACAACTAATAAACAGAAAAAACGAAGGTATAATTAAAACAAGGCGGCCGGTGACGCCGCTGTGTCAGGAATTCCATTCCGGATAGGATATCACAGGATACGATAGGACATTGGACATATATTATTGAAATTTCCTACCCTATCCAAAAAACTTTGGAAAGCTTGTAAGAGTTAATAAAACGAACATTTTTTCTCTCTCACATTTCCAGTAAAATTAAAGGGTCATGAGTAAAATTAAAGATTTTCGTAACTGAGTTACAACGTTCCTTCTTTTCCTACTTATCATCTACACAGCCTTGGCATAGCCCTCTTCCCCTCTTATAGCAGTTTCGCTGTTTCAATAATTGAGCTTCTTCTACTTTCCCGCAACCTTATGCCACTTTTCACCAATCCTATGACGCTTCTGTCCAAACTGAGACAACTCTCCCCAACCTTATACTCCTTTGAACCATCTTTAAGTCAGAATCAAAAAGATGGATCCAATATTTTTAGCCTATTTTTTTAGTGAAGCTAGTACAAATGTGCCACATTACCTCATGTTTCACATTACCTCATGTGACATATTACCTTATGTGTCATATTACGCCATGTGCGACATTAATTCATATGCCTTATTAGTCCGTATATGCTATATTTTTTTAAATAAAGCTTTAATTTATTAGACTTCGATCCTTTAGACTAAACAATCGTGTTCTTTTCCATTTATTTTATATAAAATTTTTAATTGTATTAGGCCAGCCCTGGCCGACCCTTGGCCAAGCTCATTCTTGGACCAGACTTGCCATATCACCCCTGCGCATCTCATAGCTGTTATGATGTGGCAAGAATTGAGCTTATGTCAGTTTTACTTAACCTTATGTCACTTCATCCAAAACGTAAGCCACTTTGCCACAACATTATACCATTTTCCTCAACTTTATGTTACTTTTGCCCAAACTTATGCAACTTTCCCCAATTTTATACCGCTTTGCCCCATCTTCAAGTCTCTTGGCCCATTCTTAACCCTTGTTGGCCACACTTCTGTGGAATCACGTACTTGCCTCACTGGGGTGATCTACACCCCAAAGACAAGAACGGTTTAAAAAAATAAACTATTGAATATTTTTACTTGAACATTTTATCAGGTCATCTTAAGAGCTTATTTTAATGGATTATGTAGGTTATATAAAATAATAAAAATAAAAATGGCTATTTTTAGAAGAAAATAATTATATTTTTTTCTTTTGATATCAAGGGCTGAAAATTTAGCTGAGTCTTCTACTGATGGAACAATACAAGAAAAAATATTAATAAAGTGGGTTTTTTTTATCAAAATGTGTTCTTACATTCATTATTTAAATCTTATTTCTACTACATTTGTATTTAAAATGAGTGCAATACATTGTAAAAAAAATAAATAAGCATAAAAATTAATTTTATGAATATTTTTTTATATGCCGGCGCAATCGTTGCACATAATGACGCTGTTATTCATGCAAGCAGGACGAGAGCAGGATGCACATCCTCTTTTAATTTCCTTGTCTTCTTTTTTTTCTATTGAATAAAACGTTATATATCGTAAAAAAATTAGACGTATAATATGATGTGCCTATCTTATTATTCACTCTGATTTCGATATTATCTTGAAAAAAAATTCACTTCGAAAAATCTATTCCGAACGTACTTGCCGCTCTGGAGTGTGTTGACACCCCGTTCGACTTTAGATGACTGCTACAGTCAGACTAACGGCCCCCTGTATTGCCACTGGCGTGAGTCGTAAGCATAAGTGGTATTCTCGAATTATCGACAGATGTCGCTATAGAACCCTCTCTTTACATTTAGGTACTTACAATTAGGGAAAAATAGTCGTATGGTTGTTTCAACCCCAGTGTGGTAAACAAGGGTTAAGACATTTTGCCCCAACATTGTACAACTTTGTCCCAACCTTATGCCATGTTTCACCAACCTGATGTCATTTTTGTCAAACGTATGCTCACTTTGCTACACACTGTAAAAAAATTATTTCAGGCCTAATTGTCTCGATTACCACTAAAATGAGACCACTGGTGGGAGAGCAGAGTCATTTGTTTTACATTGAAAATAACAGTATAAAGTTATCCAATTCAAACACAGTACACGCAAAATATGATACAGTAAAAAAGAGATCTTTATTTTTTACAGTGTAATATTAAATAATATAATAGCCATATCCGTTGACCATACCGACATTCCTTTCTCGCATATCCAGTAAACTATTACAATTGAAGAGTTTACTGTAAACCCACTTTAAAGTAAAAAATGAAAAATAAAATAAACAATCTTGCTCGAAATTTTCTGTATTTTTAAAATACTTTTATTTATCTTCAATATATGAAAAAAAAATTAATTAAAATTTTCATACCTTCTTCTCAAGGTATGAAAATAATGTCGATTAAACGCTTAAGAGGTATCATAAAAGATAAGGTATTATTAACAATAATTTAAAATAATAAGCCGAAAATAATATAAACATACAAATAATAAGCCTAAGATTGGAGGTTG
>CAKNWT010254071.1:0-10968 GCA_932066315.1 Andricus coriarius | reverse complement strand
AAATGTAATAGTTGACACTTCAACCATAAAATATTTTTTAATTTTAAATTAAAAACAGTTATATATAACCGAAAAAGAAAAAATTTTAATAAAAATAAATTTGAATTCAATTCTTTAATATTTACGTTCTTGTTAAAGCAAGGCCCAGTTAAACTTCCGTATATCAAATGTTCTTCGATGAAAGCAACTGAATCGCGGTAAGTCGACGTAGATGATCGAGGATAATCCTGATACTACGTGTAGCTATCAAGATTGGCAATGATAGTGCAGAAGGATGAGCGGACAGAAGTGCAAATGTTTTAGAATGGTGAAGAATTCATCAAACTAACTTACTAATTAGGAAACACTGAAATCAATTTAAAGATAATTCAATTAGGCACCTAACGACACTTAATTCATGATATACTTGTATTTTGGCATCTATAATGATTCAATTTCAAATGCGAGAGCAACTGTGGTTTATACATTTATTTATTTTAATGATGTATACAAATTATAATAATTAATAAATTATTATATATTTATTGAAAATAATTTTTATCTTTCTAATCCAGGGTATGTCATTCAGGAGTTTTCGCACCTTCAATTTAAATTGAAAAAGCTGAAAGAATCCCTAATAATTGTTATATAGGTTTCAACGCAGACTGTACTAGAAGGTTCAAAACTTTAAAAATATTTGGTATAAAAAGCATTTTTTAATTTCACATTTAAAAACCTTTTAGTAATGAGGTGCGTAAGAGCTCGAAAAAAAATTCATTGTCGGCTATCGCAGATTTCATTTGTATTTGTATTTTTATTTGCCAAGTTCCTAAGCCTAAATTAAAAATAAATCATGTTTTACGATTTCTTAGTAAAATTGTCATGTAAAATAGAGCAATTTCACTTTCAAATATTTTTCATACTGGAATTGTGAATAATTTTGTAACTCCTGTAGATTCAAGATTTCGATAGATGTGATTTTTACATTGCTTAAAAGCTTGTAGATACTTCAGAGCGATTTTTTGTCAAACTGAAACATTACATGCTGGTAGGTAGGTGTGCGTAATAAAAAAAGCATCACGCAGGGGAGATGGGGTGTTTAAAGTTTCTGAAAAATGTTTAATGTACTTTGTAGATGGTCCCAAGAGAACATACTTTAATATTTGCTCATAAATTTTAATTCATCTTGCTGTTTTTGGACGATTTTCAGCATTATTGTTCTCCCATAAATATAATATTAAAATAATTGTATATAATTTAGTTCTCGATCGTTCTCGCTCGTACTGCGATAATCTCGTTTAATCGAGACGAAAATTGGCAGGTTAAGACGAGAATCATTCTCGTTCTCGTCCACTTCTCGCTCGTCTTGCTCGGGGTGCAACTTTAAAACCAACATAAACTTTGAAAAAACCAATTGCGCAACAAAATTGCACAAGAAGGCTTAAAAAGAATAATGTTTCTTAAAAAACTGTTAAAAAAAACAAATACTCAAGAAAATCTATTTATGCAAAATAATTGCACCAACAAAATGAAAATAAGAGAAATATGTTTTCGCATAACATTTTAAACGGCTCATTAGAGACAGACATATGACAATTGAAAAAAGAGGGAGAAAAAAAGAAAGAGATATCTAAACCATCTCTCTCTCTCTCAGTTCTTTATTATTTATACGTCTTTTTTATGTTGTGTTGTTTGATTGAGATTTTAATTAAAATTTAAAATTTTATTCAATTTTTTTTAAAGATACCTACAATCAATTCTCAGAAATATTAAAGATAAAAATGTAATGGTGTTAATAATTCCTTAACAATTAACTTCAAATTCAGATTCTGGTAGCATAAAAAAAACTATAAAAATTTAATGGGCCGTTTTACAATGTTAATTGAAAACATATTTCTCTTATTTTAATTTTTGTTTGTGTAATTATTTAGCATAAATTGACTTTCTTGAGTATTTGTTTTTAAAAAACAGATTTTGAAGTAACATAATTCTTTTTAAGCCTTCTTGTGAAATATTTTTGCACAATTTGCTTTTTCAAAATTCATGTTGGTTTAAAAAATGTACTTTCAAATCGCACCTAATCGCAATTTTTTTTGTCATCAACAATATTTTGAATTAACAGTCATCTATAGCAATCATACATCTGAATAATCGGTTTCTAGGTAATGATTATTTTGATGCATCTCGATATCGGCAACTCTTAATTATTATTATTAATTAATAATAATAGGGAATTGCAACTTTTATGAACAAAATATTAAAGAAAAATTATTTTGCTATATTATTTTGCTATACTATATAATTCTATAAGAAGACTTTCTTCCTTTAATGAATCTCATTCAATCAAGCATTACAAGTATGTTACTATTTTTATAGTTTATTCAAATTTATTAATAATTTAAACCTGTTTACCACGCTAGTCGCTGAATTTATATTGTGTTTTACAAATATATCTCTACATGAGTAGGTATAAGTGGTGAAAAAACCTCTTATTTCCATAGTAAAATAATTTTTCTTAAATATATTTTTTAGAAAAGTTACAATTTTCTATTATTATTTAATAATAATATTAATTAAGAATTACTGACAAAATTATTTATTTAAGTACCACTATCAATATGCATTAAAATAATTATTACTAAAAAACGCTTATTCAGACGTAACATTGCCATGGACGACTGTTCATTTAAAATATTGTTAATAATAATAACAAGATTGAGTTAATGCCACACTTTCTTGATGGAATATAACCACAGCGATAGCTGCAACATGATTTAGCAGAAAAAAGAATTTTTCCCCGATGGAAAACGCTAACTTTTTGTATTTGCTAATAACAATATTACTAACAGTACAAATACATAACATTTACATTTTTCTGCAGCTCTTTATAATAATTAATAATGGTAATTGTTAACTAATGGTTATTTTCTACTATAAATACTTCTCCTACAAGATATCCAGGCATTTTTAATAAAGATTAAGTTTTTAGTTGCGGTTGAACACCTTATGAAAATTATTGTTTATATGCATTATTTATAACAATTGGCTTAAATCTTAAACTGAATATTTATGTTTCTGAAGTGTATCTGAAATAATTATGATGGATAGCGACTTCTCGTAAGTTGCTTCTTCGGAGAAAACAAATGATATTCGTAAAAAATCCAATTTGGACGTTCCATTTGTTTAAATAATAAGTTCCACGAAGTAACATTACAAACTCCGGCCTGAAGTCGTTCTGCAGGATTTTATCTTGACCATTTCTAAAACAAAACATCAAAATCGGTCAAGAATTGTGCACTAGTGGATTATGAACAGTAAATTCCCAATTCGTCCCACTGTGCGTTGGTATGGAGTTTACACGAAAGGTATATAAGGTGGACGCTAGGGGTAAACTGGAGGACGATTGGATATATAGAGTGAGAGAAGTAGCGAAAAGGTATAAATTAGGAATTATAGTGGGAAAGAAGGCACGTAAGTTTGAGATGACGCTAAAGGAGGGAAAGGGAGGGGAGTTAGCGAAATAGTGTTTGAAGGAAGTAGAAGAAAGGAGAGGGAAGGCGATGGAATTAACGAGATTAGAAGAAGGAAGGAGGGAGTTATTTAGTGCTAGATATATAGAAGAGGCGACTGGAGCAAATTATGAAGAATTGGAGAAAATTGTCAGGGAAAGATAATTAATAGAAAAATGAGGAGGAATTAAGAAATCAAAATATAATACATGGTATAAGATGATAAAAAAAGGAAGGAGTACAAAATTATTTTAAAAAGGGATGGGGAGAGAGAATATGGACCAGAGAGAACAGAAAGTACACAATCTGTAAATGGGTAGAGGAAACATGCGGGCATATATGGGCAGGATGTAGGAGAAGAATGGAGGATAAAGGGAGCTGGCAAGAGAATGTAGTAATGTTTCTAGGGGAGGATAGATTGGGTGAGGATTGGATGAAAGACTTGGTCGGGGTTTAGAGGAGCGAATAAAAAAGACTGAAAGAATGAATGTGAAAAAAGTCAAAATTGAGGAAGAAGAGAAGTGAAGGAAAAAGGAAACGGAAGTCGCTTATACTACAAGCGTAAAGATTCGCAAGTAATGGTTATGAATGAAGAAGTTTTTTTTAATTCCCTTGAAGTCTTTAGATTTTGATTCTTTCCAAATTAGTCATCTTTGGTCGACGTGTTAAAAAACACAGATTTCTTTTTTAATTATGTAAAATTTGCTTACATTCCTTGAATTAAATTGAAAAAAATGAGAAAAAGAAGCAAATAAAGACCATTTTTGTTAAAAGAATAGATATGTGAATTCCTATCCCTATGCGGGAGAATCTGAAACGTGTGCATATATCTCATGCTATGTAGAAGCCGAGTTGTATATTCGAAAATACCATGAATTAGAGAGGAGGAGAAAGTGACGGGACTTCGTCGCTGCCCTCGCACGCTTTATGCAACAAAACATTTCCACGCTGTGGGAAGTCTGGAACCGTAGATCATCTTTCTCGCGCGATTCACTCTAGACACCGTTTTACGCAGAGACAACTTAGACGGTCCGTCGATTTAGCCTACACTGGCAAATTACGCGGTTATTTCTTTTTACTTTATTCTGCCCGGGTACCGGGTCCGGCGTTAACCAAAAAATTATCAAACCAGAATTAAAAATTAAAATTAGACAAATCGACTCCGAGCTATTTCAAAGGCCCAGTTGGTTATCCCTCTTATTTCTAGAATAAATCTGATCATTCCTTTTTATGGTTTTTCTTAAAAAACGTGGATTCGTGTTCTCTCTCTGATTCATCGTAGACGCAACAGTCGTCGAGGTAGGATGAGTACAAAACAAACACACCAACAGACTTACACACTAAATTAATCTGTGCAAAATTTAATTATGTAGTTCAAATGAAATATACCGGATTTAATATGAACACTCTTGTTAAATTTACTTTCACACATTTTTATACAAAATTCACTTAAGTACTGGCTCTGGACAGCATTGGACGCCCTTGAATGAATAAGGGCGAAAACTAATCCTCTACCTCGCTCAAAGAGGAGTAAAATAATTGCTCTACATTGTAGTGTAGGGGAATAATCGGATAATAGTATATTGTAATTAAACTGTAATTAAAAAGTACGATTTTTGCCGAGCCTGTAGAGCGAATCGCAAGTACATACAAGAAAATATGTTATTCTGAGATTTTGAGGATAGGTGCAGGCTTCTCCCACCACGCGGCGCCACACTGCCAAATCGAGGAACAAAATGCCAAACTCGCGAGTTTTATTCTTGACGCAGCTCTTTCATTCCCTGCTATGTTTCACCTAGGGAATAAAGGCGTAAAATCGCGATCTGCGCATGCGCCACTCTACGCTTATTCTCGGTGCTCCTAAACCAGCCATATTTCTTGACTAGGCACTATACCTGCTTTATTAATGCTTTGTATATCCGGCCATGACCAAATATTAAAGTCTTTATTGCAACCTACAGCACAAGCGCAACATCGATGTTCCTTCCAGGCTTGTAGACTCTTGCGTACCGAGCGCGTACAATTTACGCCAAGCTCTGTCCCAGCTATATCGACCAAACGATCGTCGCCATTAAGTCCCCACAAGTCTGCGATGCGATTAATGCGCCGCCACCAAAACGAAGTCCATGAGAGTGCCGTCTCCGAGATCAAGAAGGCAGATCGCCCAAACTACATCTCTCTGGCTTCTTCGCTCAACCCTTGCCTGAGCGAAGATCAACCAAGCCCATGACCCCACGCTCCTGGATCTCTCTCGATTCCCACGACTGGAAAAACTTCTCTATCAACCCCCCCCCCCCCTAAATCTTGAACACTAAACTCGCAATAACAACCCGTCTAGAATAAGACGCGAACTCTCAATGAAAATAATATTAGGAGTAAACTTTCCACTTTAATTTTGAAATAACTATGCCTTTCCTTTTGTAAATTAATTTCCCCTTCTATTTATTTAAATACTTTTCGATCAGTTTTATTCCCAAAGTCTCACCTCAAATTATTCCGATCACGCAATTAATCGCGCCCGCTAGTTCAAGCATGTACCGGAAATCATCAAGGATTTTTTTTTGGTCATTTTAATTCTGAACTCACACCCGATCAAGTAACTTTTACGACGTCCCTGCTAAAGGCTATTAACCCTTAAAGAACACTTGTGATCACTGTGACCCCACGGGCTTTCCGATTTTTTCCGATTATCTACGTTTTTTTTTTCAAATATTTTTTCGAATAGTTAAATTATCACTGAAGCTTTGGAGATATTTTTTTTCTATTTTGTATTGTTTCAACATCGCTCATGATTTTTTTTCAGCCAATAATATCTGGAGGTGTATTATGAGGTGTATCCTTTAAGTGTTAATAAAGATTCAATTCCTTTCGTGCCCCCGCCCCTCCTAAATATTTTTATAATTTGAGTTGTTTGAAAATTTCAACCAAAAAATTAGTTCCTAACTATACATTTTTATAATTTCAAAAGCTTGACTAGTCTTACTGTTGAACTGTTTTTTTAAATAATTCTGATTCAAAATTTCAAATTGAACAATTTTTATCACTTCGGGGATAAATCACGAACTATTCTTTGAGAAAATTGATGTTTTGGGATGAATTTTGCTAGAAAAGTCCTCAGCGCCCAGCATTCCACCCAGTAATAAAGCGCTGCCTGCAGTGGCGTTTGAAATGGGACTGGTTCAGTTCAGGCCTCAGTTCCGGATGCCAGCGGAAAGGACTTGCAATGTTCATTGTACTCGTATATTCCGATTCTCAAATTACAAGTTTTTAGTCCAGAATTTCTTAACACAATCCTGTATGTTTGGGATTCGCCTAAAAATTTCTAGCGGTCCTTTGCATGATTGAAAGACTTTAAGAATATTAATTGGAATTCAAATTCGTTTTCATCAGTTATTATTCTCAAATGAGATATTAACCATTTTTAACTATTTGTGGATAAGTCACGATGAGTCCACTAGGCATATGCGTATCTATACAAACAAATAATTGTATAATTAAATTGTTTGACAAGCTTAACCATCCTAAACCTGTATAATATTATATATTATATCTTTATAATATAAGGAGCTTGAGCAGGTCAATAGGCAATCAGTTCTCTTCGGGGAAAGTGATGTTTAAGGTGTGCTCTGCGAAGTGATTACAAGTGCCCAGCCTTTTTCAAGAATCTCTACTTTTGCTCTTAAAACCACCTACTCGAGGAGTCTGGATCTACTTTCTGCTGGTAGCAGCGAGTTCTGAAGGACCCGTGAGTATAAGTGTAAAGGGTTAATTTGTGTTTGGGAACGTTGTACCTAGTCGATCGGAATTAGCCCACTGCATTAAGTGTAATTCCGATCTCCAATCCTTTATCCTATCCAAGATATACGCCTATCTTTTTTCGTGATTTTGACATGTTATTTCTGATATATAATTTATGATATCTGATTTATATTTTTGAATATTTTAATTTTAATTTAATTTTTTGATCTCGCATGTGATTAGAATTGGTAGCTCACAAACCGTACGCTGCCGAATTCGCGAATATCCCGCTCTAGGATATTTGGCCTTCTTATGCGTAAGTAGTAGATTAGAGTTAAATTAAAATTTGTTGACTTAATTCGCGAATTTTCGGTATAGAAATTGTTATTCTCATGCCTTGATGGCCAAGATGTTAAAGTTAAATTGTACTTAGTTCGTTGACTGGATTCGCGAATTCTCTATAACTGAAATTATTGTTCTTTTGCGTGAATAGCTAGGACGTTAAAACAAACTTATGTTGTAATTTGTTAACTCGCTTCACGAATTCTTTTTGATAAAAATCGTTGTTCTTATGCAATTAGCTAAGGCATTAAAATTGTACTCATGAACTTCTCGATTGCTTTAGTAATCATTTGTCGTTCTTAGGTGATCAGATAGGGCGAAATACTTAAATGTTACGGATTAGTCATCCTTATTTGTGAAATAGACTGAAAACGGTATTGTTAGAGAGCATGATTGTGATAACTCTTAGAATAGGAGATTAAAGTTATTAGTAGGAAGAACCGAAAGGCTTCATTTACGAAGGGACTGAAAAAGTAACTAGTGTCCCTATAAGGGTTTCTACAGTCATTATATCTGATCGAAAATCCTATTAGTAAGCACGTCGTCAACAATTCTTCGTCCGAGGGGTGTTTACTGCCAAAAATGCACTCCCAAAAAATTTAACTGGTCACTTTTAGTAAATGCGTGTATCAGTGAGATAAGATGGAACAACTAATCTGAATGACAAATCGACTATATAGGTCTTTAAACGTCCCCATTAGTGGCCGCACGTATGAAAAATTCTCAAGTCATTATTTTCCCAAAGAATTTTCATCAAAGAAAAAGACCCTGGTTGGCTAAGTTTAAATACGGTCTAAATTATGTTCGTTAATTATTGAAAATTAATTATGTTTTCTTAAATCCTATAAGTAGAGTAGCGCTCAAAAGTAAAGAGGAACTAGAGAGACGTATTCGAACCGAAAACTACTCTAACAAACGTGAATTGTTTGCTGCTTTGCAAAAAGAGTGGTCAGCGATGCCTAAAACCTGCCTGGATAAGCTCATAGCATCAATGACAAAGAGATGTGCCGCAATGATCAAATCCACGGGATATGGCACAAAATACTGATTTCTTAGCCTGTTCGGCTTACATTTTTGTTCCATTATTACATTTGTAGTGTGTTTTTCAGTATTGCTCATTGTGCTGTCACATGTTTCTAGTTTCCAGAGCAATATCAAACTACTTATGAGCTTTGTGAAAATACTATTACTGGGTCTATAATCTTTATATGATTATAAAATGTGGCTTGCTAGAAAAAAACATTTGTAATTCTATGACATTATATGTAACTTTATTCTCTTGTATACAATTAATTCATTTTGCGCATGATTTCAATCGAAATGAATGAATTACTTGCTTACAAAACACTTCTGAGCGCTACTGTAAGGGTGCCGTCAAAAGTTCTTTATCCGGGGTGTGTTTACAGTTGAAAATGCACAGCGAAAACAAAGTAATTGGTCATTTTCAGTAAATGCGTGCAATGGTGAGATACAACTAAACTTCTAATTAGAGTCATATATCGACTAATAACGACTTGATCAGACCCCATTAGCGCACGCATGTATGAATAATTATGAAGTCATTATTTTTCGAAAGAATTTCCATCTAAGAACAAAAAAAAAGAAGAAAATCAATAGATATTATTATTATCTTGTAAGGATGGTCCATTTGATTCCAGTAGTACTGAAGTTAAAACCTATTGTACTATGCTATTAAAATTTGTCCTTTACTAAGGTCGGCTTAGAATCACTGTATGAATTTACTCACAACCAGTGATAACCCGCGGCTGCATGCGATATTATTATAATTATTCGCATCAGCCTGAAAATTTGTCAGGGGAGAGGAAAACTGCATAAAACTACCCCTCGAGTTCAGCCGGTTTTTCGACAGTCAAGTTTGAAGACAGGCATTCGTGAAAAAGTCTTCATCCGGGGTGTGTTTACGTAAAAAAATGTATTCAATCCGTGTGTCAGTGAGAGATGATTAAATGACTAATTGGAATAACCAATGGACAAATTAGGACTTTATAGGACCCCATTGGTGCATCCACGGATGGAAATTTATCGATTATTTATTTTTCGATGGAATTTTCATTTACGAAAAAGATCCTGGTCGATTAAGTTTGACGTCGGTCTCGATTAGATTAGTTAATTACTGTGAAGTAATAACATTTTGTTAAATTCTATTAGTAAGGCCGACGTCAAAAAGTCTGCATCCGGGCTGTGTTTAGATTCAAAAATGCACTCCCAAAACAAATGGTAACTTTCAGTCAATCCGTGTGACAGTGAGATACGATGAAATAACTAATTAAAATGACGAATCGACTAATTAGGGCTTTATCACACCCCATTGGTTTCTTTTTGTTCTTAACGGATCGTGGGCTCATGCCCCTGGGACGTAGTTCCGCGCTCATGCCCGAGAATTCTGTCACCCCCGCCGCAACCTGCTAGGGGAAATCGAGGGCCTCCGTAAACGCAAACGTAGCGTCAAACCTCCTAAACGTTATGGTGGAAAGAGACGTGCGGCACTACGCCTGGCGCTGAGACCGCACAGCAATTAGGGCAAAGGCAATTGGAAGCAATTCCGGTTATCGAAGATATCGGGGATCCCGCCTCTCTTAGTATATGAGCGAATATTGCTCAGCTGAATAGGAAGCATCACTTTTGTCACTTTTGTGATAGGGTTCTCATAAGGAGAAAGAGTATTCAAACTCTTGTTAATTCTTTTGGGTTTTTCTTTTTTTGGCATTGAACGAGATTTGTGAACGAGAGAGAAATGGAGGAAGGAGTGGTTTCGATGGAGCATCATTCACCATGAAGGATCGGAGGAACGAACGACTGGGAAACAAGGCGGGTTGAAGTCGCACAGGTATACGCACAGCCGTAGGTTTTTTACGAGGGTAAACGAAATCTCGGGGTCCCGAAATCTCCCTTCATTCGCCATGATACTGCGACAGCGCCGGACCTACATCTTGATTAGATGTGCAGGAGGGGAGAAATTTGGCGGCCTACATACCATGGAGGGAAGCAAGCTCGCTGTCGTTAATCGGTCGAGCCTCGTGCTGACTTTTGCTTTCTTTGTTAAACGCTGCAGGGCGAAAGTGTCGCTCTGACTTCGTTTGATAAATTCGATCAGTAAATGATTTTAAAAAGTTTTTTAAATTGTCTTTTAAAATAAAAATATTTATTGACTCATACTCTCTCACCATCTTGAGCCACATCAAATTCTGTGAATAATTAATTTTGCTTCATAGACTTTTTCCTTTTATTCTATAATTTTTGGGAGGTTTTCCTCTAGTCGCATTCCAATAAAATTTATAATTTATTCATTATTATCTATCAAATTTGGTGTTGTATCATTTTAAATAACCTCTCAGATCTGCCTTCCGTAATTAAGATTTTCAGCTACCTTCGACGCTTT
>CAKNWT010254064.1:0-17891 GCA_932066315.1 Andricus coriarius | reverse complement strand
TGGCTAACAACCCAGAAACCCTCTGATACTATACGAAGGTGTCTAAAGACCTACGTAAAGGTGAAGGTGGAGCTGGCGAAGAGACTAATACGCTCAAGACACCTCAACGTTGGATTGGTGTCCTATAGAGTCCAGAAGAAGATAGAGATCACAAGATGCTACCGCTGTCAAGGCTATGGCCACTTGGCAGCGAGGTGCGAGGTTTCAGATCGGAACAGAGCTTGCTGGAGTTGAGGCAAAAGAATGTCAGCGGTAGCCGATCATATGGAATATGGTCAGGAAAAGGATACCAAGCAGAAAAAATAAATAAATATCTTCCGCAATCTTTTATTAAAAATTCTATTTATTTATATGTAGTAATAAGCAAAAATCAGTCTTATTGACTTATATGTAATGAGTCTTATTGACTTCTGAGTAGTAGTTAAGAGCGGCTGAAAATTTCCTCATAGTATGCCCTAGATGATGTTGTGAAGAATGGAGTCATAACTTTGAGGTCTTTGACTTTTCTTTGGTAAGACTGGATCCTGTGGACTCCCTTTCTAGATCCAAACCTAGAAAGTAGGTTTCTTCATCATTTTCCTCTGCCGTCAGGAATTTGTGTAGGATAACGTCGAAATAACCTTTATCAATCAGATTTATGTAAATAGAGAATAAGAACTGGTTCTTGTTCTGTCCTCCACAGCTGTCACTCCACATTATCAGGGTGCGAGTGTGTACAACTTATATTTCTTGGTTGACGTAGCCATACTCGGCTGTAGCAATTTCCGTGGAACCTCTTTTACCGTATTCCTCTGTCCATAAGCACATCGTACCTCTGTTTTTTTGTTCGTCGTGGATTCCCAAATTGTAACAGCTAAGCTGTCGGCTGTAAAACATCTTCGAGTGTGTTAAACTGGGAAGACTTTTTTCAGCTTTAAACATCTACTGACTTGTTTCCACAATGAGTTGATGTTCCGAAAGTTTCTGTTGTGGAGCTTTTTAAGCTTCAGAGTTGCTTACGCTATTTATATCTATTTATACCGGAAATACTTGCGACAAACATGATGGTATAAACATCAACTAATATGTGGATGCTCCTCCATTTCATTATTGAAGTATTTTTCTTTGAAACTGTAACTTTTAGAAGTGTTTAAATCCTCAGATAATAATTTAATGTATGGACGGTCCTCTCGATTTTAATGTCCACTCTCTGATGGAAGTGAGGAAATATGATTCCTAATTTTAGTTGTCCATTCATCTCTTAATTCTACCTGTCGAGCCGTCGCAATTTTCGCACACACCATCTATAAACGTCCCTTCAAAAATTTTAAATATTTTACAGAAGGAAGTGTTGCAGACTCTTAAATCTGACACCGTCAGTCTCAGTTATATGTCCTCCAATCTCCTTTGGTGTTTCTGGTAAATAGCTTCTGCTTTATCTGCCTTTGTTAAGCAAGTTCTCATTTTCATAGGGACACAATTTATGCATCCTCGTATAAAACTTTGCTCTTTCTCTTTACTCCCTAAACTATAAAATTGATCGAAGAGAATCTCAATTTCTCCGCGTTCTAATTTTAGGCAATCGAACCCACATTTGCATGTCACCTGAACAAATAAAAAAGAGAAATGCATTACTTGCTCTTTTAGCATTTATTGCGATAATTATACAAAAGAAAGAAGCTGAAGGCGACAATTGTATTATCATTACGTTTCCAGAAAACAACAAACATAATAACCTGTGAAACAATACCTCTAACATCGGCTCTTTCTCGACTTACTTCAATTTCCACCGACGATTACCGTCTCTACATTATGGCGCCTCTTTCTCATTATGGTAATTTTCCGTTCATTTTAAACTCCAGAACACTTTGGCATTTCTAAACTTTCTCACTTTTTATGCCAAATTTTACGGTATATTTAATTTCAGGTTGCACGATGCAGATGTATGAAGTTGGTCAATAAAAAAAAAGAACGAAATGGGAGACATCTAGTTCTGTACCGCAAACATTCAGTTTATAAGCATAGAGTTTACAAAAAGCATTTTAGATTCATTAACGTCTAATAGATGTTCCAATATACTTACTATGAAAAAAAATGATAATTATTAATTCCTTACATACCAATAGAATTAAGAATAACGTCCAGGGTTAAAACCAGAGAATAGAGGGTTCTCATTTTTTCATAATGTACGAAACACTGTTTAAGGTCGAATTTTGAAATCAGCGTAACTGATGAATATTCTGATGTTTCGTGTGTATATATATTATATACCGTTTCGAGACATTTGTATTTTCCCCTTTCCGGATGTAAGTCGCGTATATGAAATGTTACCGTGGCTTGGTGAGATTACAAATTTTAATTAGTATCACCTTATCAATTAAGTAGAAGTCAAAGTATCGCACGTGTATAATTATTTAACCTTGAGAAACTCAGATAATTTATGTTAAAAGTAAACGTATATACTCACATTATTCTACCTTGAGAAGCGCAGGGACTTCAATAATTTGTCAAGAATAAATATAACATCACTCTCTGGCAAATAATTTTCAGGCAAGACTTTTATGTTATCAAAATTTTTCTGGGATTACATGTCTTTATTAGCAGCAAGAAAATTAACCTTGATGAAGCTTGGACGTTTTACCCATTTTCTTTTGTCATTTTCAATAGGAATGGTGTTTAAGGCTCTTGCTGGATTTCTAACGCCTCCTATGATTCCAGAAATTATTAAAATAACTTGTTCAAAGTATAAAATCCACAAAGATTTACAAAGTTTAGGCTCTCTTTGACAACTTTTTAATTTTTGTTGAATCGTTTATTATTAAGAGTTGTTCTTAGTGGTATTGCGTATTTTTCTTACCACCACCATTCCACTTTGGTTCATTGAAGAGATTTTTAAACGTAAAAATCACCAAAATCTTACAAACATTTGTGCTTTGTGGGTTTTTTTTATGAATATTTGTATTAAAAAATGATTTATCGATATTACCAATTACATTATTACTAATAATATTTTGCTCATCATACTTGTCCCGGAGTAAACCCGATTTTTCATCATCAATCATTGAACAAGTCAAGTGCCTGATGGGATTAAGATGTTGTGAATTAATTTAATGCGGTGCTTGAAATCTCTTGAGACAGTTGTTTAATAAACCCGCTTTTTGAGCTGCTATCAGTACGCCAAGGACTCTTAACGTTCAAGATGTTGAGCGCATCTTGCGTGCACGTTGCCAGTAGTCGCAATCACAATAGGATAAATAGATGCATGTTTCACATATCCTCATATTGTCTTGGATTGGATTTAGAGCGTCTGATTTTTTCAGGCAAGATATGCCGTAGTACTTCTGAGCATAAAGCCTAGTTTCAGATCCGGGTATTCGATGATCTTCTGAAAATACATTGGCAAAACAGGATGCACTTTCGTCAGTTACTTGTGCCAGAAATTGTGCACCATGTCTGGACCTGGAGCGTTCCTGTTACTTGCCTGAAGCATCTACATTTTCCTTAAGCATCCGTCTAGTTGTCATTCATATCTTACAATTGAGGGACTTGGATATCAGGGTTCTTGCTTGCTCTTTGTATCTGTAGTTGAAAGCAAGCAGCACCTTGGCTTCTGTTTGTTTTTCCTTAAACATTCGTCCAGTTGTCATTAATGTCTCTCAATTGAAAGACTTGCATTTCAGGGCTCTTTCTTGCTATTTCTTTCTCTAGTTGGAACCAAGCAGCACCTTTGCTTCTGTTTGCTTTTCCACAAACACCCGTCCAGTAGTCAGTCATGTCTTTCAATTGAGAAACTTGGATTTCGGGATTCTTGCTTGCTATTTCTTTCTCTAGTTGGAACCAAACAGCACCTTTGCTTCTGTTTATTTTTCCTTAAACACCCGTCCAGTAGTCAGTCAAGTCTGTTATGAAGTTTTTTTCATTCCTAATTATAATTTCCCACAACAAACATACTTCAAACAATGCTCTTTATTTATTAGGGTGGTCCTAATTACAAGGATTGAACAATGTCTATCAATCTAAACTCTCCTTATCTTTTTCTCTATTTCATTCTATCCTGATTCTATCAACGTCAATATTTTTCTATCTCTCCATCAATCTAAACTCTCATTATCTTTTGCTATCTCTTGTTCTCCATCTCTTTTTGTCCTTTATCTATCCATGCCAAACTTTTTCTATCTTTTTTTCAATCTGAATTCACGTCTTTCATTTCAAATCTGCTATTCTCTATCTCATCCAATCCTGATTCTATCAACGGGAATATTTTTCTATCTCTCTATCAATCTAAACTGTCGTTATCTTTTTGAATCCTCTTTTTCTATTTCCTTTCATCCTTCATCTATCTACATCAATCTTTCTCTATCTCATCCTAACCTGATTCTATCAACGTCTATCTCTTTGTCAATCTAAATTCCCTTCTATCTTGTTTAGTATCCTCTTATCTGCCGCCTCGTATCCTACATCTATGAACGTCTATCTTTTTCTATCTATTTTTCCGTGTAAATTCGCGCAACGGTATCATTCTGGCGCGTGGTCAATGGAATTATAATAGAAAATGATAAGAGTACTCAATTATGAAAGGAGGAGTAAGAGATAGAAAATTACTCAGGTTAGGGATAGGAAAATATAGCGTTTCCGGGATGCAAAGTGACACACTAAATGATAAAAGGAGAGATACAATAATTCTATCTTTTCCTATCCCCCAATCTTTCCACTTCCAGCAGAGCAAAACCTTCAAGTTGACGTGAATAGATGAAGGACAGGGCGAGATAGAGAAGAGAGGATTGAAACTGGTCGACGTAAGCTTAGATAAATGACGAGATGAACGAGGTATACGAGGAGGGAGGTATACGAGGATGAAGTAATGAAAAAGAGATTGAAAAAGATTCGATTTTTCTTGCAAAATCGTTAAAGTGGAAGATTTGAAGTATCAGAAAAACATATTCTTGAGAATTCAGAATTGATAAATCACAGATTGGGAGAGACGGACTTTTTTCAAATGATACAATATTTTGCCAAAAAAAATTTTTGAAGAATTAACTTTGTGAATCACCTCGGGGATAGGTCTTTTTTTAAGAAAAACTACTTTCGAGATGAATGGCATCCGAAAACAGTAGAGAAATTCTTTTCTTTTTTAATGAATGGCTAAGTTACAAATTCGACAAATGTTTTAAAATAACTTCTTTGACCTAACTCATGTTTCTGTAGAAGATTGTTCTTTTGATTCATATCCACTTCGATTTAGAACTGTATCCAAATCCATGTTTGGTAAAAAAAAAAAGATTAATTACTTCATTGTTTTGTCATTATTGTTAGCTAAGTACTAATCAGAGAAAAAAAACTTTGTTTTCTCAAAAAGGGCCCACAGATTCTGCGTGACAAAATCATAATCCTTGTTCCAAATCAGAAATCTTCAAAATCTTTTTACATTTTTAGAAAACGCTTGAAATCTTTAAAAATTCTTTCAACTAATTAAAATCATTTGAAATTTTCTAAACCAACTAGTAAAAGTTAACAATTAATCGGGAGAAAACCGGGAAATGACAGGGAATTGAAAATCATCTGGTGGGTAGACTCCCTGCATTTTGTAGAATTCATATTAGTTTTTCAAAGTTTTAAATTGGCTTTTATAGTAATTATTTTTAAAAATTTCCATCGCAGTAAATCTCAAGATATTATTTTTAAAGTCAGCGATATACAATTGATAAAAAAATCTGTATCAGTATAAAAAAAGAAAATATATTTCATCAAATGTGATAAGTTTTAACATTTTTTCCTCAACACAGAATTCAATTAAATGTAAATATTTGAGATAGACAAGTTTAAAGATAATGGTGAATAAGACAACTACAATACGATAGACATATATTACGATACAATTAAGCACTGAAATATTCATTAGAAATATTGTACATTCAGTTCCTTATTAAAAAATTAATCAGTTTCGGATCTAATCCCCTAATAAGAAAATATGAGGATTTGTTTTACCCTCGTACTATGTTTGGCTGTTTTCTTCGATTCAATTGGTGAATATAGAAATATAATATGTCTATAATTTTAAGTAAATTTAAAAACTTTCTGCAAATTACTATTTGTGCGACTCAATACGGATTCTACCCTTATTACTTTTTACCCAAAATCAGTTTGGCTTTGTCCGTACTAACTAGGAATTTAGTCTAAATTTATTCAGGGGGGAAAACTACGCCGAAAAAGAAAATTAATATCCAGAAAAATTTTCCGGAAGAGAATATACAAGGAAAATAGAATTCTCTGTTTCCTGTTGCAGATTTAGGTTCACACTTCGAGTGTTTGCCTAATGGCGAGCCAATTCCCAATGTTCCTCGTTCCAGTGCCTTTAATTCTTCAGTCAGTTCTACTTCTTCTGCTGAGCCCACTGTTCGTGCCAGGTCCAGGTCTCCTTCTGCCAAGGATTCTTCTTTGAGCATATTTGGATATACAGTTCGAAATGAACAACTGAGATTTTTTCGGCTTATTTCAAGAGAGAATCCGAACCGGCATTTTGAAATTCGAAAATACACTTTTCCTCCCGATAAACGAATTTTTTTGAGAGGAAGACATAATGAACATCAGCCCCTGCCAACCGAAGAACAGTTGGTATTATCAACGTCTAATGGTGACATATTTGCGATTTTGGCGAGAAATAATACACTTCTTCGTGGAATATATACATCAAGCTTTCGAAAACGGCAAGGAGAACGGGCGAAACTAAACATGGACAGCGGCGAGGTAAAATTTATGACCACAGAAGAAATTATGGTATCTCCATTATCCAGCTCCTCACCAATCTCAAGGAATTTTAAAATAATGTTTGTAGACGATATTCCTTCACAGCATTAATCTGATTAAAAAAAATGTAGAACGAAAATACAATATTGTTTGTAAACCAAAGTAGGATCAGAATGTTTCCAGTAACTGATAATTATAATAAAAAGGAATTGTTTCATCGTTCTCAAGGCTTAAATATTTCGTCAATGCCCCAGTCTTTTTTTTTGGAAACAGATGAAAAAATTTGTTTTTCATTTCCTGAATAAAATATTTTGGAATGAACTATGATGCTTATGTAAACTATTATTCCCCTACTTTAAGAGATCGCAGGCACTACCCCTTTAACTTAACCTCAAGTAACCGAATTACAGAAAATGTCTGACGTACCCAATTCTATAGAGACCCTAAGTCCATTACCAGCTGCAACCGGATTTATATTAGAAACGCTCAAATTGGCCTAAACATTTGATCAGAGAAGTGGAAAACTGCTGAGCATAACCTGTTAGGGCCCGTTCTTAAATTACGCAACAGCTCAAGAGGGTCTTGAGTTTTTTTTCCTGCACGTGGTGTTGTGCAGAAAGAAAAAACATTTTGTCAAACGCGGGCTCATTAGAACGATTCGGAAGTTATTGCAATACTACATGAATTGGCGTGAAGCAGCGCCTGTAGAGAAGAAGCCAAGGAATAAAGCAATTGCATACATCCTCCACTTTTGAGCACCGATGCGGAAAAGAAATTTTGAGAGATTACTTCTCTACCCGAATTGCATCTGCTGTTCGGTACTGCAAACACTTTATTCTCAAAAATGTTAGAAGAATTTTAAAAGAAGCTTTGACCTGGGCAAAATCTTGTAATACGAGTGGAACATGTACAAGGTTGTCAAATTCCGATTTTGAAATAGTCTTAATATATTCCAGAACAATGAAAAAAACCAGAACGTTTAAATGTGTTCCCTTCCCAGGAGTGGCAGGACCTTCAAGTTAAAATCAATCAAGGCTAACCGTGGGATCCGACCAATAGTTTTATTTTTCATCTACATTAGTCAAATTTTTTCCTATAAATTCATTTCCACACGAAAGGAGATATCGACTGGAAAGTCAGTGAAATTATGTATGGAGAAAATCTGAAAATAATTTTTTTTTTAACTTTTTTAGATTTATGTCAAATATTTAAATTGAATTTAGCTACGTATTCAATTTTGGCCAGCTTTTCTGGCTTCGCAAACACGTCAACGACGTCATTACTTGCCGAAATCATTATTTATTTTGTCATACGGATCTTCTGGTCTGCGACGCAGTATACTATCGTATAAAAAAGTATATCAACCGAAAATTTAAACAAAGATTACCGCAAAACAGATTTGTATTGATTCAACGTTATCTTGGCCGAGACTTCAAATCATGATCATTTCGTAATATTTCCCCAACTCTTCTCTTGTAAATTTCTCCTGTGTCGACTAAATAAACGTTCAAACTGATAATTATTTGGTATGAAAATACGACTTTTCAGAATAAAGTAAAATACTTCTGGTTCATATTTTTTCCACATGAAGTACGAATCAAACAACTTCTTCAATTTTTGCCAGGTAGCAGGGAGTTAAAAAGACAGTTAACTGGAAAAAATGCTAAAGAGGTGAAAATTGGTAATACGCCCGACTCCGAGTTTAGGAACTCGCGGTTTATGAATTTCTAGAATAGCTGGCCCATGAAGTTTCTCAGCTCAAGGGGCGAGAAACAGTTGCGACTCGTGACTCAAAAGGGCTGCATAATGCTGCTATTTGCAGGCAAGCCCCAAAACTGTTTCTAGAACGAGTCGGCGAAGCTTAAGGAAGAGGTGTTAGCAAGCTTAGTATGTTTTTTCAGGATGCCAAAATGCAGCATGTGACAAATTTTCATTCCGTCAGCATTTTTTCCAGGTCAAAGTACCTATTGTCTGTGCTCATTATGAAATGTGCGATTTTGAGCCTATTGTTGGCCTTCTATGCTAGCCAGTTTTGGGCGCCAGTCAGGCCCTTGACTACAAAAAGGAACATCTGGCCACTATATTAAACCGGAGCAAACAGAATTTTGAGAAATTTAACGCGAAAGCTTGGCATTGACTCGACAATTCGGCAATGGGTCGAGATGGAGCAGACAAACAACTCTACAAAGTCAGTGTTCATCAAATCGTTACCGCCGATGTGGGGAAGCGAGAGATCAGCATATTCTAAATTTAAGGCTACGTCAATGGTTGTCACTTACTTGAATTCTTGTTGATTTCAATCCAATTAATTGTACATCGATTTCAATACCTTATCAACTTTTCATCCAAGCTTGAATCACCGAATCCGACACACAAGTCATCTTAATTGCATCCAAAATATCGTTTTGGTTTGGGTAACAAATTAGAGCAGATGTAGGTTTCGGGAATGATGACCACGAATGTTCTTTCAGAATAATCGATCCCGACGCAACTGAGGTATAAGTTTTCCGACTCGACACTTCCCACAACATCAGAAGACGATTGAGTCCGGAAAATCACGTCACAAAATTATAATCATAGAAACTCGAAGAGAGAACAATGAAACATGACACTCATTGAATGAACTGTGCAGTGGGAAAATACCTCAGTGTCAGCAAACAAAATAGATTCGTTAATTTGCTGTAGTCCTCACAAAGGTCAAGATTAAACAGGGCGACGAAAGAGGGAGGAAGTCCTCTTTTCAAGCGAGACACACGCTGCCATGGGGAATATAACCATTGAAGAACAAGATCATTAATCAAACCCGAAAAAGTATCTAACGAGTCGGAAATAGGAGCCCGCCATTGCGTCACTTGCTGGAAATAAGAAAAGGATTTACCTTTGACATCGTCCATTCATTTTGGTTTCTCAAAGAACAATCCAATCCTTGATATCCGATCACTACAAGATTTAAATATCCAATTCGAGATTTCAAATCTATAAAATCCAAATCCGGTGTGGTGTGGTTTTCTTTTTAGTGATCCACGACAATTATACAGCATACGTGGTTAGTGCTACATATTCAAGGCCAAGAAGGAAAGTCCCAGTGTCATTACGTGTTCATAATTATGACAATCTGGAGTTCTACGTTCGATAACATACATATCTAGGCTTAAATCATCCAATAGTAAAATTTGATGGCCCGAAAGGTCATTTTTCTAGGACTCTTAAGTCCTATGGTTAGGACCCATAGTCTATGGTCGAGACGTGATTATCGTGACGTCTCGCTTGTGTAACATAGCACCATAGGCCAGTGGAAGTAGTGCAGTTAAGTACGAGGTAACCATGAAGACATGCCTGAGTGACATGTCGCTCCGAAGTCGAGTAGAAAATGATGACGACGTGCGATAATCTGGTTGTTCAAATTTGAAAGTTCCGCCGTTAGTATAGGTTGTGCGGAGAACCACGACGATGAGAGTGTGCTCTGACCATCTGCTATTCGTCGTTTCGTGAATCAAGGTGCATTCGAAATGAGACGATTGTAAAGTTTCGAGTATACGGTCTGGCTAGATCTTGTCCATCTATACTCTGTTCCCTGAGAGAAGATCTTGAAGAACGACCAATTTTGGATTTGTTCGCTCAGCCTATTGTTTAGTTGTTTCAAGAAGGCCGGATTTCTTGACATGTTTCGACCAATCCGAAGTGAAGTCCTGCAACTTCATGAAAAACTCTCTTCTTGATTGATTTATGACGTTGGTCGACAGTTTGATTTTCCACTGATATCTGTTTCGGCGACCTCACCGCTGCAAGGGTCTTTTGCCTACAGCAGGTCAATGGAATGAAATTTCAAAACTGTCAATTTTGCAATTAGCTATCTGAATATAATATAATCAGCATCTACAAATTTTTCCAAATCCAATGATCCTCCATCAAGAAATCACAACCCCCATGCGCGTCTGTAGACCTTCTCGCGGGGAGCAGAGTATATAATCCTGGTCGAATGTTGTTGTCATTAGCCTCGAAGTTTGACAGGTGATCAGAGTTGTTAACATGGAATTGAACATTAAAAGGGAATAAATACATTCAAATAATATGTTGTCGATGAGAGTGCTCTTCATTTTAGCGGTTGACCTTTGTTCTTGACCTTCCAATAAATAATTAATGAATTCACTCATATAAATTCAAATGATCAAAATAAATGTAAAGAGTTTTTGTAATTTCTACCATTGTTTTTGAAAGCTGCTTCTTGTGGTGGAAAAACGAGAAACTTTATTAATACTTAAATTTTTCATAAAACTTTATAATCTTGTAAAATTCCTAAAATTCTCTTTAAAATCTTTTAAATTCTTTTTCAACATTTTGGAAAATCATTTGAAATCTTTGCAAATCTTTTTGAGGTTGATCTTAGAATTCATTTGCCAAACTATAAAATCATTTGAATCTTTCCGACGAATCTTAAGGAAATCACTTATGGTGAGATGCGCCAACATCGAGATAAATGAATGTTTCCCCAGCATCACTTCCCCAGAGATAGAGTCGTCACCGGCCTTCTCTTCTCCCATTTTAATTGTTTTGCTGGATATCTGTCATCCCATTTACAAGGCTAACCGGGGCATCAATTCTGTTTATCGCTGTCAAAGACCTTCATGGCATTTCGTTCCCGGGCATAATTTTCCCAGTGGAACATTAGAACCGTGACAATGACATCGAAAGGCAATTCTTCGCTGTGCATCACTTCCAAACTGAAATATTAATACAAGCAATTAAGGCAATTAAGGTATTAAGGCAAGCGTTCGTCTAAGATCACGTCATCAATGAAAGATTAAGATCGTGACATTATTCCTGGAACCTACCTGCTTTAAACTGTAGGTCGCCTCAAAAAAGGCTAGTGACTTCCCAGGGGTGAGGCCCCATGTCGAGGAGTCTAAACTTGGGGGTTACTAGTTGACTTTGAGAGACTCGGAAAAGAGTTAGCAATCTACTTGCGAAGGGGCTTCATACCGAGGCGTCTATCATTCGGTGGTCTCTGGTCAATCTCGAGTTATAAACACACACACACACACATGCATTCACTCACACAAGGTATTACGCTGAATGTGGGAATCTAACCGATGAACTCAAAAGGACCAGTCTGTCCACCCCAACCTGACCGACTTCCTCCCTCTACGGCCTGGCTAACAGTTATGCTACTGGATGGTTTTTTGGATGAGGCTCACTTTGCTTTACAAAGAGGTTCGCGTCATTCATTCTGGTATGGAGTACGCCTGACACACAAAATGTATATTTTCAGAACGTTGGAAACAATGAATAATGTACCTAGATCTAACTCAGTGAAGGTGCATAGATTCGATGTACTGCCTTAAGAATCATTACAGGGTATGACATAATGGGATTTATACCCTGAGCCTACATTAAATTAATTTAGTCAATTGAAAAATGTATCGCTAGGTGGATTTTCACAAAATTTCGTAAAATTACTCCGTTATATGTGGGTCACATTATTTAAATCGACAGTGAAGTGACACCGAGAGCAGACTTGTCTGTAGATGCTACTCTATCGTAGCCTTATTATTTCACTGGGGAAATAATGCCCGAGGAAAGCTAGCCCGATCATTCCTTTGTGTTCAGGACTCAATATTCCACTAGGGACGTGATGCCCAGGGAAGACTTGCCCAGGGAAAACTTGCCCGTCGATATGCCATGATACCGGGGTTGTATTTTTTCGTTGGGGAAGTAATGCCCAGGAAACGTTTGCTCGTTGATAAACCCTGCTTTAGTTACTTATCATTTCACTGGGGAAGACATGTCCATGGGAGACTCAGACTTCGACGAGGGAAGAGATGCCATGACAAGCCTTGGGATTGAGGGAATACATGCCATAGGAAACCTTGCAAATTGAGAAAGTAATGCTCGTTGAAAACCGTATTTCCGAAAAAAATGACGGGGTAATGCGTGCCCGCTGTAGCCTAGTCAGATCCTCAATTTAGAGGTAACATATGGCAGTAATGAACAACTCAAACCAGCTCATGACATGTGATGCGATTCGTACTATTTTTACACTATTTTGTACAAAATCCCATGCGATTTATCGTCTGCGTTAAATTAACCGCCCTCTGATTGTTTATTAATTAAATCCTTTTCCCATAAAAGGCTAATTTATTAGACGATAATCTTTTTCCTAATCTGCTGATTCTGCAATTTTTATTCTAATGAAATTTTTTGAATGAGCAAAAATAGAATTCTGATTTTTAGTAGATGTCAGCGAAGATTGCAATAAGAATTTAATCATCAAAACCGCAGAGATTTGAGAAGCGTCTTCAAAGAAAAATTTGAAAGTAATTTGAGTTCTAGTTTATCACTGTAGTTTACCAGGTGCATGAATCGAAGTTTTCGATTAAAAATACAAAATTTATGATCTTTGAAATAAAGTCGAAACAGAAGCATTTATAACGTACGTTCTCAAATTGAAAAACATTTTCGTCCGGTAAATATACAGAATACAGGGATTTTAAAAATGTATAGTCTTTTCCTAGTTTTATTTATTTGAGCTAATAAGTTCTAGTTATCGAATTGAATTTTCGTTCAGTTTTATTTTCCCTAATTATTATTTCACATAACTATTATCTGTCTGACTATAATCAAATTTGATCAAGAGGTTTCTTTATCAAAGAGTAAAGAAATTCATAACCTTGTCAATTAAGTGTTTTGGTTTACTTCAAACATAGTAAATTAGATGTCTATAAACGTTGGCTACATGTTTTTTAGGTATTAAAAAAATCCAGATGATATGACTAATATAACTAATGATTAATATTAGAAAACTGTTAATTCGATTGGTCAAAACATACTGATTTAGTTTTATCAACGCCTAGTTCTGTTTGAATTTCCAAGAAAATGATCCCCACATTTGAGCCAAATCAGTTATTATTAACTTATGCCCCAAAGACCATGAAGTTTCCCGTTGATTTAACATGGAAAAAAGCAATTTCTTATTGTGTTCCTTCAACGCTAAAACATCCTACTATCGTTACTCATAATACATAATCATATCCAAAATACTTTAGGGAATGATGAAAACAATATCTTTTAGTGTTTTAAAATATTTAGACCCTTTTATAAAGCTAATTTTAATTGTTCAAACAATTTAAAGTTTGTTAAACAATTAATTTCTTTATAAATCACAACTCTTTGAACAATAGATATATGTTTAAATGTATCGCTCATTAGAGAAAGACAGGAAAGCGTAATTCTTTAAGAATTTCTCAACAAATCTAAAAATACATAAAATGTAGCAGACTGTGGTCGTCAATTTCCATACGCTAATAATAGATGATGATGTAATATATATTCGACGCTTATTCGCGATAAGAATTTTACGTAAATTTTCAGTAACGTAGTATTTCTATCTTTTTCACGTTATGAATTTTTTTATAATCATTTTGAAATCCCAAATATCCTGAACTGCTTCATTATTTAATCGAAAAATGCAGATTTTTTCATTTAGAGTGAATTGATATGACTTTCAAAAATAAAGTAACAAAAACTTGTTTTTAGTATTAGAATTTAATTAGGTTTAAAACATCTGCTTAAAACATTAAGTTCAAAACATCCGTAAAGAATTTCAATGTGACATGGAACGGTAATTTTGTAAATAGAACTTTAATTCTGATATAGAAGAAGGGAACATAAAAAAGTCCCTGTCCAAGTCGGAATTCGTAACAATGTTAATCTTCACTTTCTCGCAATTTTTGAAACAAGGATGTTACTGCTAACATCCTCTAGAAAGCTTGAAATTCTCAATAAAAAAATCAATGCGCAGGGTCAGCATTATTGAAACTATCAGTATTCTTTGAGCACGGTCTAGAAGATCTGCATTTCCAGCATTTGAGCTCCGCGAATACGGTTTTCGTGGCAATCCCCGGTCTACACTGCAACCTCAAATTTCTACCTGGAAATTCATCAGCACCAGCAGGAGGATGATGTTCTTTAAAAGATGACTCAAAAATTGAAAGCAATTTTCGAGAAGGTTTAACTGAGACCTCGGCGTCCGAAAAACCCATAGAAACCTGTAGGAAACTGTAACTCTGGATCTTATAATACCTTATCTTAGCTCACCACGTGGAAAAAGATTCTTTCTCATTGCTACATACCTGTATTCACGATAGGTAGAAGCGATTTCTATCCGCGAGGTAAAAACTAAAAAGATCATCAATCTTACGCAATCCGAAGTCTTTGACCGTTTCGGATATCCTCGAATGATATTCACTGATAATAGAACCTTGTTTATGAGGAAAGAATGAGAAGATGCTTGCGCCCGGTGGTTTGTAGGACCTTGGACAAAGCAGATCTAGCATCCACAATGCAGCCTGAAAGAGCGTTGGAACTTTTTGGTTCCGGGCTTGAATGAGCAGAAAAATGGATGCTTCTCACTTCTCAAGCTTTGAGTTAAGAACCACGACCTGAGGACTTCCAGCAGGAGGTCTAAAAATGTACGTGCTTTCTGGAAAAGCTTGCAGCATCAATGCAGCAGGAAGAAATATCCGAATCAGTCAATCCGACACCACTTCCCACGGGCACAATTGGCCCAGACGATCCGAATACAAGGACACCACAAGTCACTGTGACACAACCCTCAGTGGTAGAAGCTCACAACCCCGAATTTCTTGGGTTGGATGATTCACCTCCGAGTGAAACAGACGTTTCTGTTTCCCCGGAATGCAAGACAAAGCAGAGGAGCAGATAAGGAAAGAAGAGACCCTCTAGTTGCGGAGAAATTTCCCGTGATATTCTCCTTTCTATATTCCTTTTCAGGACCCTAACATATTCGACCCTTTTAGTGCCACCAATCTACTTAACGAGAAATTGCTACTTCTTCAGACAAACCCCTCACAGACCCATTAAGGGAACGAATGAGGGTGTACAATTTGACTACACTGTAATTCTGAATTATAATAGAAAATTTCGTAAACAAATATAATTCTCACTTCAGACAAGGAATTTTTTTACATGGAACAGAAATTTTAAGCGAGTCATTTTAATTCTGATTTATGAAAAGGAAATTGACAAAAGCAATCCCTGTTCCAAGTCAAAACTCGTCAGATTTAAAAATTCCTTGTCTTGAATAAGAATTCGCTTTAATTTATAAACGTTTTTTTTTTTGCAAATAAAACTTCCTTCTTTAAAATTTTAGAAAATGGGACATAGTACGCTCTAAAATTATAATAGAACATATTATAATTAAATATAATGGCGACTTGGAAGAGGGAATTTTTGACATGGAATGGGAATTCCACAAAAATAATTTTATTTTTAATCGTTTGAAATTATTAAAATCTTTCGTATTTTGCAGAATTTATATTAGTTTTACAAAACTTTATTTATTGTAGAAACTATATTAATTCTCCTTGTAAACGACAGCTTTCCTTCAAACGTAATAAATTTTATCAGTTGTGATATGAGTATTAAGAAAAGTGAATACATTTTTTATCTTTGAAGCTGACTTTAACGAAATGTAAATATCTGAGCAAGAAAAACTTGACGCACGTAATTTAAGAGATAAGACATATAGACTATATTACGTAACCTGATGAAGAACCAAAATATTCATTAAGACATTGCGAAACAAATTCTTCATCAATACATTTGTAAGTTTTTCATCTAATCAGAAATGGTGAGAATTGTTTCTTCTTGCGTCTTATCCTTAGCGGTGATCTTCAGTTCGATTGGTGAATATAATATTAAAATATTACTATAATAATTTTAAGTACATTTTCTAAGCTATACGCAACTCACAATTTGTGCGATTAAATCCACATTCTATCCTCGTGGCTATTGTTTTTAACTTAATTTGAATGTACTCGAAATAAGGATGAATTAAGTCTGAATTTATTTCAATGTAGTGTATAATGTGTGTTAAAAAATAGAATTTGTACCATATGTGAAAATCCAAATGTGGTACATTCCTAACCGGTCATCTTCAAATTACTTAAAGCGATTTGGGGGTGAAGGGGTTTGGTAAAATCTTCTTGCTTCTAATGAGAGGGGTGGCGGTTAAAATCTAACTTAAGAAAAATGATAACTGAAAAAAATCTAGAAATAATATAACTTAGAGAAAAGTCCAGCAGACACTTGAAAGAAGTAGATTTTTTTAACAAATATAGCGGAGTAATTACTATTAAATAAAATTAATGTGTGTATATTATAAAGTTCAATTCAACATGCTTGGAACTGGGATATAGGGTCCAAACCAGCTACCCAATCCACACTGAATTATTTTCGCAAACATTAACACGGTGGACCTTATTCGGAATTAGACTAGGCTTAATCAAAGGGGTTCTGCGTTTAGAAATATTTTACGGTGAGTTAAAAGGAGATGACTTAGTTAAAGCGGTTTGTAAATCAATGTGGACAGTATGAGTGCTTGAACGTAAAGACAATTTGCAAGGGTAGGTCTGGGGTTTACATAGGAAGATACTTTTAAAAAGTCACGTACGATTGTTACCGTATAAATAGTCACGTTCGTTTTCCAACCGTGTAAGTATTCACGAACTTCTTGAGAAATCGAATTTTTTATAATTCGCGCTAGAGAGTGTCAAGTTACACGGGTGATCAATACTTATGTCCCCTCTGACGAGCCTTCTGGTGATCGGCGGTCTCTTCTGTAAATATGCTATATGTTATTCGATATGCGCGACTCTTATTGTGTCTCGAATGCAGATGACTAATAGCTGCCGGACAGGGATCGGACATCTCAACTCTCGACCTTTCCGGTTTTAAACTGTTAACTTAGCTATAGGCGATATCTCTAGTCAGACAATTACGGATACAATCCTGTCTGATCATGTGCATGTTCTTCCACTAAACAGGTTACGCACTAATAGTGAAGTGATGTATAAAGTTATATTGCTAAAGTTATTACTTAATGTAGGCGCACGTGTCTATTCATATTCCACATGATTGGATTAAACTTGGTTATTGTTATGGCTTCAAACTATTAGGAGCATAAATAAATTCTTATGATAATAGACATAATTATAATTATCTCATAGCGGTAGTCTGCAATTACAGCCTCTCAATGATAGATCATATGTTAACTTATCAGTTTTCTCTGAGTTCTTACCCCTTCACGGTAACACTTTATGTATCAGGAGTATTTATAGATACCGAAAATTCCCATAAGAGAAAAATTG
>CAKNWT010254052.1:0-10413 GCA_932066315.1 Andricus coriarius | reverse complement strand
TCAGATCCCAGAGATTAACATATTCAGGGAGCAAATCAAGTAGAGCATTATTAGCTTCAGATAATTTGTCCATCCTGAGAAAGACTTTTTGGTGGATAGATCTCCTACTTCTCATGTTGGCATTATCGGCTATCTGCAAAGGTGGTCTTGCTGGAACGGGTGGTATGTTCTCTGGAGAATGTTGCTCTTCTTCTTGCTGAAAAAAAGCTTCATATCCGTTTCTGCGCAAAAAGGATACCTGATCTCTTAAATACTGAGGCGTTTTATGAGCATATTCCGGGTGCATATTGACCCAACGGTCATGTAACCTCTGCATGAATCCTCTTCGCGTCGGTGAGCTTCTTTGTCAACAGGTAAGGATGTCCCTCCTGAGTTGGTCCGACCACTTAAATCGATGTTCTCGCGTTTGTCCGGGGCCATTGCCTGGTCGTCGCCTCGGTTCGGTCCTATTGCCACTCCCAACTGAAACATGGCCTCCATCCGAGAGAGGCCTATTGTAGGTGGCACTGCGCGATAGGCGCGAATTGCTCTGTTGGAAAGTAGTAGTGTGTGGATGGGTATATAGGTATAGGGTAGATAGGTATATAGGTGTAAGGTATAGATATTTGAGATTGATCTAGAGTGCTCGTGTTATTTATTCAAATAACACGTTCACTCTGCAACACTGCTCCGACCCAGGTTGCTGCCCGGTAAGAAAAGAAGAATTTAAAAAAAATGCAGAATCTGAATTCCCATTAATACGTGAATTTTCCTCCATCGAAAGTTCCACCAAAAAATAGAAAAAAAAAGCAAAACCTATTCCTTTTAATCGACTCAGAAAAATTTAATGGAAGTGTATTGGGAGGAATTAAAAAGTGGAGGAACGCAAAAGAAAGGATAGAAAGAAAGAGAATAATGTCACTTTGAAGACGCAAAAGCTATTCCTTTTAATCGACCCAGAAAAATGTAATGGAAGTGTATTGGGATAAATTAAAAAGTGGAGAAATGTCACTTTTATTATTATCTTTTGATTGAACTTGGATTCTGCCTTATTCTTCAGAGATTCTTGTTCATTTTTGTATGGTATTTTGAAAAAGAACTTAAATAGATCGTGTACGGAAAAACAATTATAAAACAATTGCGCGAAATACCGGTTGACTGGGAAAATAATATTTTACTTTTTGACATTTGAGAGACGCGTCTTCTTACAACGGTCCGTTGAGTTAGACTGGCATCATCATTGTCATGTGACACGTGTGTCTGTTGGAGAAATAGAAAAAAAGGGACAGATTAGAAGGAATCAAAATTTCCAAACTTATGTTGCACACGGAAGAATAGAGACCATGTAAGTATGGAATTAAAAATAACCATGAGTGGTGTGTCTACTGCTCGCATTAAGAGGAATTAAAAAAATGGAAAATATGTTCGCCTGCATGGAACTCAACACAACTGGCAATCGTTAAGGAAATAGAAAAGAATTGGCTTCGGAGATAAACCTATTCTTTCGTTGGGCACACTCTTTCGTTTAAATATGAAAATATTAATTTTTCTCTATTCTTCTCTTCTGACCGGTTGATCAATCTCTCTAGCGATCACCCCACTTGGAGAGCCTCATAAAATTGTTATGTGTAGCTCCCCACTTGGGTCCATTAGTATCCAACGTCTGGTTCAGGCGTCATTCACTCTACTCACATTCTTTTTATAAACTATCTTTCGCCAAACTTTTCTGTTCTGGCATACTTCACTAGCTTCCTTCACGTCCATGCATTTTTTCATGCAAGCTCTCGTTTTATTATTATTAATGTCTCATTCACAGACTCTATCCATTCTTTCGGCGGTCTACCGCTGGGCATTCTGCAATTTACTTTACCTTTATACACCTGTTTGGTCAGTCGTTCATCTTTCATTCTTTCAAGATGTCCGAACCGCCTTAACTGATTTCTCTCCCATATATCAACTAGTGTCTCTCCTGTACCACATTCTTTGAGGATTATCTCGTTTCGGGCTTTGTCCATCAGTGTTTTCCCGCATATTGTGCGCAGAGGTTCCATGCCGATCGCGTTAATTTTACTCTTGTCCTATTCTTGACATGTCCATGTCTCGCTACCGTATAGTACAGCCGGTACAATTAAAGCTTTATATACGGTCATTTTAGTTTCTTTTGATTTGCTTTTATTTCTGAGAATGGACCCTGCTCATGTTGAAAACAAAATCTGTGGTGGGTTATCCCGTATAAAATATCGATTTCTTTGTTTCAATAATTAAGGGATGATTAAACTACCCTGAAAATAAATTAGAATGCAAGTCCTCCTAAAGGACAGTTTCTGTATGTATGTTTTAAAGTGATATTGTAGGTCTGATCTTTGGTGATTTATTCCTTACGAAAAGTTAATTTCTCTGCTTCTGTAAGTAAGGGATGATAAACAACCCTCTAGAAAAATTCAAAGACATCCTTGTCCTTCTATACCTACCCTATTTACTTTAATATGATTCCTATACTCATAGATTAATCAGAAAACTTTTTGTGATTTTAGTCATTGAGAAATGTCGTTATGCCGGATTTAATATTCAACCTAGCATTTAAATAAAAAATCTCCAGTGACTTTACTTACTAAGAAATAATGATTTCCATGCTTCGATGTTTAAAGTATGAAAACACCCCCATAACATGCTGTATACCCAAACAGCCGTTATTCTTTCTAGATCTTAGATATGAACCTTTTGTATCGGTAAGATTGATAGTCAGAATTGGAAATTTTTAGCAAAATCTAACAAAGAGTTTAGGAGAAAAAAAAACTTTTCAACAAAAAAAAAAAAAAAAATTTTTCTATTAAAATAAATTTAAAAATTGAAACTTTGACAATTTTTTGTTAAAAAAATGTCCATTTTCTTTACTTTTTTCTTTCGTATTATTGCTTTGCAGGTTCGAAAATACAAAAAAAAAATTATATTTAGAATTTTTCACAAAAAGCCATTGACTTTGCGGGGTCCTTTGACAGGTCTACGACTTAAGCTGTTTAATTTTCGAGACGGAGCACTCATCACCTCGGGCATAAAATTCGTTCACAGTGAGTCTTGAGTTCACGAAGCCTAGATCCTTTCTCACTAAGCGTTCTATGTACCTAAACACTTTTACGCCAAACTCAGTCAGGCTGGGTGTGGACGCTAACTAATCCTATTATAGAGTCACAGCGATGAAAAGAACTGAGATTGTACTTTTACGATCTACTCTTCACTTACCGAATTTGTCAGTTCTGCAATGACAAAGTTCAAAGACGATGGGCCACCTCTAAATATTTTTTGCAATTAAAAAGAAAAGAATCTGCCTTCTACAATCGCATGGACTATCGTTATTTGCCATTCGCTCCTAAGAAACCCAAAATGGTCACCCTAATGCATATATGATTGATTCTTATGGAGATAAATTCTGCAAGTAGCGTACGTGATTCACATTTTTCGTAGAAATGCCCCTAGGTATTTTGAAAATTTTACTTTTATTGGGTTTAGATAGGTATGTATTACTTTCAAATTTAAAAATATTCACTTTTTCAGCATATAAAACTTAGAAGCTTATAAATTTTATGATGCTTGCTTTGTGGTAAAGGTGAAGTGCAAGTAGTTTAATGGTTATTTTCTGCTTCTGAGTGATGTTAATATAACCTTATGATATTTTCAGTTGTAAGTTAGTATTTTTACTTATAAGTTGTTATTATTTGCTATTAATATGAATATTAACATTAAGTAATATTCCTGTGAAGTCAGAATCGAAGAAATCGTGAAAATAGTCATTTTTCCCGTAGTTTAAACTACTTTTATCTGATCTGAATGTTGAAAAGATTTTTGAAATTTCTTTGTTTTATCATAGTCGTATGTGCTGTCACGCGACCTGTAGCAATGTGTAAAATTCATATCCATCCTTGATATCTTAGTTTCATATTCTCTTGGGTTACCTGTAAATAAAAAAAAATGTTTTAGGATTTTTTTTATTTAAAGAGAAGTACCTCTACAGTTTGAAAAATCTAAGTCTAACATATTTGCTTTAACATGAAAATTGAATTTTGAGGTTCGAGCTTTTGCACATAGCGGAAAAGATCGTATATTTTATGTTTTGTTCTATATTGAACGATAAAGGTTTGTTGCATGCAAACCCGTAAATGTTTCAGTATGATAAAAATAATGAAATTATTAAAAACATTGATATTTGTGTATAAATAAAACACGAAGTTGTATAAGGAGATCCAACTCTAACATAAGGAAACCCCCAATTTTTCCGTGCCCACTTCCTAGAGCATACCAGATAAAGTATTGTAGCGCCTCTCGTGAGAAAATTTGAAACTTTTGAGTTTTCACCATGTCTGCCTCCTAGGCTCCTATCGTCGTCTGCTAAGTGTATAGTATACGTATATTTAATATTATCATATACTGACCGTCTTAGGCGAAAATAAATGACGCTTTTCAAGGTCATCCCTTTTTTTCCGCCCACCACGCGACGACTTGTAAGCAAAGCAACTACTTGACATCGTTACCCTTTCGAAATCAAATTATAGGTTACGTTTTTATAAATCGTGATCGTAATGTTTTAGAAAATCATCACTTCTCACAGAGCGTGCAATACATCTTATACGTCTTACTTGTATTCAAAAGTACTTACATTTATAACTGCATACACACTGCACTTTCTAAAAAACTTTTAAAAAAACATACTTATATCTCTGCTACCGGCTGTCACAACTGACGAACGTAAACCAATGACGACCATTTTCAAAACTACCTCCAAAACCTATGTTATAACGGTTTTCCACAAGAGGTGCTACGATATTTTATCTGGTTTGCTATAGGATGTGGGCACGGAAAAATAGGGGGTACAATTTTCCGAAATGGCCTATAGAGTTGAATCTCCTTATACTACTTCATGAAATAAAAGTTGGATTATAATTTTAACCACAAAACATAACCTCAAAGTTGTTGATCTCTTTCGGTAGCCGTTATCTGGAACTTGGATTTAAGACCTGGAACTTGGATTTAAGAACTGGAACTTGGATTTAAGACCGGTTTTGGGCATGGATTGTAGTGGCCTTGGTCAAAAATCCAGACAATCCAAACGTGAACAGTCAGGGCTCATGAACCATTTCAGTTGGATTTGGACGCATGCTAACAGCTAACACAACTAATGCGCTGAGGCTACTGTCCTCATGCTATTTGTTACGCATGACTGCGCACCGCCTCTCTCGGTCCCGCCGATCCCCTCATAGCGAAACTGCTGAGGACATCAATTCTCGGAACGTCATATATCCGGACTTCTTGGATCCAAGTTTCAGTATAATAAAGTACAATACGCAATACGTATGCTACGCCCTACTGAAAACCCCAACGTTGGATCCTACGTCGGATCCTAATAGTTTCCTACGTCGTAGCCGAAGTTGTATCCCACGTACGATCCTACGGCGGATCTTAAAAGTTTCCTACATCGGAAACGAAGTAGGAAACGTCGATGAGTATTAGGGTAGTTTCCGACGTCGACAACTAAAAGGATCCCACGAGATATATTTTTTTTTTGTAATAAAATGTTTATGAACTAATAACTGTAACATACTTAATTCTTAATTTATAGAATAGCAATAAACAAAACTATAATATACACTATATATATCTACAAAAAATTGTACAGAACATAGGGGGTCATTTAACGTCACTATTAATTTTGACTTTGAGGTCAATTTTCAAGGTCATTTGAAGCTTAAGATGATTTTTGTAAATGGCAACCACTATTTTTGACTGCGGATTTAAAAAGAACGAAAATTTTCACGTCAAAAATATTCTATGAGAAATTTGCTTTTGTGACATTAAAAAGATCAAAAGTCAAGGTCAAATGTCTAAAACGGTCAGATGCCCTTTTCTGGAATTATCGTGGTTTTCTGAGAATAGCAAACCTTCAAGATGCTTTTAACACGTCGATAAAATGTAAAAGTTTGTACGATCTTGACCTTCTGATAAATTTTCAAAGTCATTGAAGGTCAATTTTATTTTTTTCCTACTGAAACTTTTTAAACAGTTGTCCTCGATTTGACCTTTCCAATTTAAGAATAACAAATTTTAACATACCATTTCTCACGTACGATTTTCCGTGCACTACGAATTCGATTGCAAAAATAGGGCTTCTATAGGAAAAAAAAAAATATTGACCTTCAGTGAGTTTGAACATGTATCAGGAGGTAAGATCGTCAAGATGGTACATACCTTTCCAAATTTTCCATAGAAGATTTTTCACGTAAAATTGTTCGCTCTTTTCAAATCCACAGTTTAAAAAAGGGAACTGCTTTTTAAAAAAATCATCTTTACCTTGAAAATTTATCTCAAGGTGAAGGCGATTCACACTTTTACATTTTATTGACTTGTTAAAAGCATCTTGAACGTTTGCTATTCTCAGAAAACCACGATAATTCTATAAAAGGGCATCTGACCGTTTTTTAGACATTTGACCTTGATTTTTGACAAATTTCTCATAGAATATCGTTTCGTTTATCCAGGTGTGTGTGTGACGTGCGCCGAAGAAAGGGGGCTTACTATAAAAAAATCGAAATCGAGGTTTTTACACCTTTCGATAGTTTTTGAGTTGCTCTTTTTAATGAAACCATCGACAAAAATGTCCGAGCATTATTATTGCTAATAATTGAGTTGTTAGACATGAGAAATTGGGTTTTCGCTTGAGAGCTCGAGATCCCGTGAAACACCTCCCACCACTCAACACTGCAATCCACGTGTCTCATCCATACACCGTCCGTGAGCCGCGCCGCTATATGGGTGAGAATGCCCTGAACAATCTCACTTTTCATAGTAAGCCCCCTTTCTTCGGCGCACGTCACACACACACATAAATATATATATATATATATATATATAATTAAAAAATAAGGTTAAACAACCACCGCAGAGTCTCACTGGGAGCAACTGCCATCTAAAAATAACAACGGCTCCCAGTAGGACCGCGGTAAATCACACTCATGGCCACGTCTCACAACCGTGTGTACTACCGGGACGGCAAGCATGTTCGTCGTAGATACTTTGTTCCTCGCCGACAGTTCGGAAGACCGAATCCGTCGAATGAGGCGTTTGTAGCTGCATCGGAGAGTATCCTTCATATATGTCACGTCCTGAATGCGGCTCTGTGGCACGCCCAGGTATGTATAGGTCTCTCCAGCGCCAAGGTGTCGTATAGCGCTTCTGTCGACGAGCTCAGGGTCTTCCGGGATTCCATTAAGTTTTTCGTTCTTCAAATAAACATTGGCGCATTTTTCTAACCCGAACTCCATTCCAATTTCTTGAGTGTACTCTTTGACAATGTCTAGAGCTAGATATAGTTTGTCTTGATTTTTAGCATAGATCTTGAGATCATCCATGTAAAATACATGAGTGACTTTATGCTTACGATTTCCAGGTTTGCCGCAGAGGTTCCCTTCGGAATGGCGAAGTGCGAGAGATAGTGGCGATAATGTGAGGCTAAAGAGGAGAGGGCTCTGGGTGTCGCCCTGAAACACACCTCTCTGAAAGGTGACACTGTTAGTGATCACACGATGTTTTCCAGATGAGATAGTAAATCTGGTTTTCCAAAGCAGCAATAATCTCTCTATGCGCCTCACGATGTGTGGATGAACCTTTAAGCTTTTTAACAGACAGATGATAAGTCTATTGGAGGTTGAGTCAAAAGCTTTTCGGTAATCAATCCAGGCCATCGATAGGTAACGCTGATAGAATGCTGCGTCTTTACAGACACATCTATCGATGAGCAGGTTCTCCCGACATCCTGCTACGCCTTTCTTTGAGCCACGTTGTTCGTACATCTCTCACCATACAGGTCCAAGTGCCCGAACAATCCTATCGTTTACGATAGCTGTGAAGATCTTATATAGTGTGTTCAGACAAGTTATTGGCCTGTAATTTTTAGGGTGAGCTACGTTGCCCGCCTTCGGCAGGAGCACTGTGCGCCCTCCTATCAACCACTCCGGAATAGGCTCTTCCGACTAGATATGAGGTGAAAATGCGGGCCAGATGCTGGTGGGTTGAAGGAAACTTCTTCCACTAGAAGGTCTTGATACCATCTGGTCCCGGAGCGGAATAGTTCTTCATGCCTCCTAATATGCTTTTCACCTCCCCGGTAGTGATAGGTGGGCATTCCTCAGCTGTTATGAGGGCCCTGCACAGCTCCTTGAAGCTATTTATATTCTTCTAGTGTTCTTTCAGTGAATGCTGGACTTCTTAGACTTCTCTCCAAAATGCCTCGACCTCCTCTGGTGTGGGCGGGTGGTCGGCAGTAACTGGAGGGTCTTGGAAGAGTCGAGATGGGTCAGACAAAAACTGTTGGTTTTCTCTGACCCACCTCTCTCTCCGTTCTAGACTTCTCCTAGCGTTAGATAGTACTCGTATTCTGTCAATAATATGCTGCCTGATGGTCAGTAGCTTTGACTTGTTAAGAGTGTGATAACAGATCCGCAGCACGCGCGCGAACTGTCGAACCTTGGCAGTGAAAGTCCTGCCAGATGTTATGTAGTAAATCACACACTGAATGCGGGACGCGTACTGTCTTGCCCAGCCTATCTTTGTGCTGAGTTGATGCATTCGTCTTTTGGTCTTATGAACAACCGTTGGTTTTGTTTTACGGTTTGCATCTGCCAAAGCTCTCGCTGCATTATACACACTACAATTAATAGTCCAGAGGTCACGTTCTTCGGAAAAATGTCCACGAACATCCAGTTCAGCCACATCTTTGGGCTTAAGAGAAACCTGAATGTTGATGTTTCTCCGGGTCCTGAAGCATCGCTATTCCTCTATTGGATGTCTGCTCGCGGTTGGTCTCAGTGTCGCCTCTCTTTCTCTGTTGCCGGCTTCTTTTGGCTGCGGTTGAGTAGGCGCTCCGCTTATATACCCCCTTTTTCGGAGTTCCTCGGCACGGTTTCGCAGACGTTGATGCGAAAAATGCGAGGTCTGGGTGTTTCTCGCACCACAGAGTATGCAGACGTGCCATAGAACCTTTCCATTCAGGGGCCATACTGGTATCATAGCACTCCAGCAGGTCGTCCCTGAGTTGATCCGTCCACTTAAAAGTAACGAGATTCTGCCGGTCAATCGCATTGACCTCGTCTCGATTGGCTCCCCCAACTCTAGGATAGTCGGTATTGTTGTCCGACCCATTTTCGGGAGCCCTGGGCGTTCGATTGTTTTGAACCGCACTTGCTACAAGCTATGTTTGGTGTTGTTATTGTTGTTCCCACGAGCAGCTAGTGAAAATGGCTCGTCTATCCTTGTAGAGCCCCGCATGCAAGGATAAGTCTGCATACTCTGAGAGGTCGCCCGATATCTCAGAGTCACCGTTTGAGACACTTCGCCCAGGTGCCATTCGGCTTTCGGCACGGTTGTCACGCCTCCACTTAGGGGTTATTCCTTCGGGACCATCCCTGGACAATTGTCCGCGACTGCTTATTAATTATTGTAACCATATTCAGCAGAAACCCTTGGTACAGGGACCCTCTACCCGCAACCCGAGGACGCGTTCGGTGGCTTTGTCATAGGCCCTGCTGTTCAATTCCTAAGGAATCAAAACTGAAACCGAATGGGGTTGTGTATATATATCGCCAGGCCGGCAAAACCCTCGTGTGTTTTGAGGACACGAAGCGACCCAAGGATAACAGCTTTCTGCATCCATTTCGCAAGTGCCTTGGCATATTTTTGGCAGGCTGGTATGGTATGGCTTTAAGGTTACGAACCAGTGATAGTTTCGCACCTCCAAGAGCACCTATCACAAGGACAATTACATGTACCGAGTATTTTGGGTACAGCTTTTGCAGCTCCCTCTTAAGGTCTTGATACCTCTCCTCCTTTTCTTTCTCCTTGGCAGTGATGTATTCAGACGGTGCCGAGAATTCGATTATGAATATAGATCGTTTCTCAAAATCTTGGAGAACAATGTCAGGCCTTGAGTGTGCAACGGAGACTGCTGTCCGATAATCGTAGTTCCAGAAAATTCGGCACTTCTCGTTTTGGACAATTGACTCTTATCTCCCTCGGAGCGTTCGGCAGGGTAGGGTCGCGGCCAACACCGTAAGAGCGACAAAGATGGTAATAAAGGACTCTTGGGGCCGCATTATGTCTGTAGATGTACGTCGTTCCTGCGTGGGTGGGACACCCCGATAGTATGTGTTCTAGGTACTCAGCGTCTGCATGACACGCTCTGCACCTATCGCTGGGAACTTCTGGACATAAAATGCGGTCACGGTATGCTAAGGTGGAAATGACACCTTCCTGGCATGCATAAATGAAACCCTCTGTACCTGAATTAAGGCCTGATGGTCTAAGGAAAGCAAAAGTTTGCTCCTTCGACAAGGACTGTTTTTCTACATTTCTGTGAAAATTTCCGTGCATTTTCTTGTCGAGGAGCTCTTG
>CAKNWT010254048.1:0-18287 GCA_932066315.1 Andricus coriarius | reverse complement strand
ATGACAGCTTTCTGCGTCCATTTCGCAAGTGCCTTGGCATATTTTTGGCACGCGGGAATTGCTTTCAGGTTACGAACCAGTGATAGTTTCGCACCTCCGAGAGCACCTATCACAAGGACAATTACTTGTACCAAGTATTTTGGGTACAGCTTTTGCAGCTCTCTTTTAAGGTCTTCATACCTCTCCTGCTTTTCTTTCTCCTTGGCAGTGATGTTATATTCAGACGGTGCCGAGAATTTGATTACGAATATAGTTCGTTTCTCGAAGTCTTGGAGAACAATGTCAGGCCTCGAATGTGCAACGGAGACTGCTGTCCGAAAATCGTAGTTCCAGAAAATTTGGCACTTCTCGTTTTGGACAATTGACTCTATCTCCCTCGGAGCGTTCGGCAGGGCAGGGTCGCGGCCAACACAGTAAGAGCGACAAAGATGGTAATAAAGGACTCTTAGGGCCGCATTATGTCTGTAGATGTACGTCGTTCCTGCGTGGGTGGGACACCCCGATAGTATGTGTTCCACGTACTCAGCGTGTGCATGACACGCTCTGCACCTATCGCTGGGAACTTCTTGACATAAAATGCGGTCACGGTATGCTAAGGTGGAAACGAAACCGTCCTGGCATGCAAAAATGAAACCCTCTGTACCTGAATTAAGGCCTGATGATCTGAGGAAAGCAAAAGTTTGCTCCTTCGACAAGGACTGTTTTTCTACATTTCTGTGAAAATTTCTGTGTATTTTCTTGTCGAGCAGCTCTTGATGGAATTTTTGAACTTCTGCTTTCTTCACTTCGGCTTTCAGAAGTGAAACATCTAGATGGAGTAATGCACTTTTCTCACTTCTGATGTTAAAATGCAGGCCAAGGGTCTCGGCCGCTTGCTCCGCGGCATTGTAAAGGAACGCTCCTTTACCAATCATCTTGTGGTTCCTGACCATTATTAGGAGAGGATCTCTGCCATTGGCTACAATATAAGCTGTACTTAGAACAATTAGGTTATGAAGACATTGGAGATTCAGAAGTCCGCGTCCGCCTTGACGGCGTAAAATCTATAATCGCGGAACTGACGAATTGATATGCAAGCTTTTATGCATATGCATGATCTTACGTGTGGTGACATCAAGGGCCTTAAGTTCGTTCTTCGTCTATTGAAACACCCCAAACGAGTAGAGTAGAACCGGGACGGCAAGCATATTAGTCGCAGATATCTTGTTCAACACAGACAGATTGGAAGACCAAATCTGTCGAAGAAGATGCTTGTATCTGCTTCGGAGAGACTCCTTTACTGATGTTACGTCCTAAATGTGGCTTTGAGACACGCCCATGTATGTATAGGTCTGGGTTGGACACGTTGCCTTTTTTTGGTAGGAGTATAGTGCATCCTAACACCAGCAACTGCGGGATGGGCGTCTCTGACTTTAAGAATGAGGTGAATATGCGGGCCAAATGTTGGTGTGTAGAAGTAAACTTCTTCCACCAAAAGTTCTTGATACAATCTGGTCCAGCACCGGAAAAGTTCTTTGTTCCTTTAAGTGCTTTTTTCACCTCTTCGGCAGTGAATGATGGACATTCCTCCTCAGATTGTATGAGGTTGTCGCAAAATTCCTTGAAGCGGATGATATTTTCAGTATTTTCTTTCAACTCTAGTGTTTTCGGGATCTTGTATACCTCTCTCTAAAAAGTCTCTACTTTTTTGGGCTTGGGTGGATTTTTGACAGAAACAGGGTGTTCATTTAACAGGCGAGATGGGTCAGCGAGAAACTGTTGTTTCTCCCTGATCCATCTCTCCCTCTTCTGTATTCTCCTCCTTGCGTCAGATAACAGCCGTATTTTGTCAACAATATGCTGCTTGATTGTCAGCAGCTTTGACTTGTTTAGTGTGCGATTCAAGATCCTCAGTTCTTGGGCGAACTTTCGAACCTTTTCCGTGAACGGTCTACCAGATGTTATGTAGTCAATCACACTCTGAACACGGGACGCATTCTGTCTTGCCCATCCAATCTTCTTATTCAGTTGATGTAAGCGTCTTTTGGTCTTTTGATCCATCGTAGGTTTGAGCCTTCGATTTGAATCAGCCAAAGCTCTCGCCGCATCATAAACTGAGCAATTGATGGTCCAGAGGTCGGATTCTTGCGAGATTTCTCCACGAAGGGAGGCATCCATTTCAGCCAGATCTTGGGACTTAAGAGGAACTTGCGTGTTAATGTTCCTTCTTGTCCTGAAATCGTGATCATCTCTCAGAAGGTGCCCGTTTTCCGCGGTTGGTCTTAATGTCGCTTCATCATCTTCGGCTGCAGCTTGATCAAGCAGCGGTTGGGGAAACGCTCCGCGTACATATCCATTTTTCCAGAGGCAGGCACGTTGATTTCGCAACGATTGAATCGAAACGTGCTGAAGCTCTGGGTGTTTTTGGCACCACAGAGTATACATACGCGCCATAAAGCCTCGGTGAATAGGGATAATGCTGGCATCGTAACAGTCTAGCAAGTCATCCTTGAGTTGATTCGTCCAATTAATGTGGGCGTTTCGCCGGTTCGTCGTCGTGTTCCCATCTAAATTATCTTCAGCACCCCGAACTCCAGGATTATCGGCAATGTTCGCCGACCCATTGTCGGGTGCTCTGCGCGTTCGATCGTTTTGAACTGAATTTACAACTTTTAGGTGTTTTGGTGGTGTCATTGTTGTTCCCACGAGCAGCTAGGGAAAGGGTTCGTCCATCCTTGTAGAGCCCCGCATGCAAGGATAAGGCTGCATACTCTGAGAGGTCGCCCGGTATCCCAGATTCACCGTTTAAGACACCTCACCCAGGTGCCATTCAGCTTTCGGCACGGTTGTCACCAAATTAGACAACATTCTCATGAATTCTGTTAAATTATCTTGAATTTTGTAGAATTTTCTATAACTCAGTAGCATTCTTTTCAGTTCTGAAGAATTCTCTTGAACTTAACAGAATTTTTTTAAAATCAGCAAAATTCTCTCTAATTCTGCAGAATTCTTTTGATTTCAGCAAAATTCTTTTGAATTCAGTGGAATACTCTTGAGTTTTGTATCATTCTCTTGAATTCAGTAGCATTCTTTTCAGTTCGGTAGCACTCTTTTCAATTCAGCAGAATTCTCTAACTTTCGGCAAAATTCTCTTGAGTTGAGCAGAATTCTCTTAAATTTAGTAGAATTCTCCTGAATTCAGTAGAATTTTCTTGAAATCAGCAGAACTCTTTGGACTTCCGCATAAATATTTCGTAATTCAGTAAAATTTTCTTGAACTACGTAGAAATTTCTTGAAATGTGTATAATTCTATTAAATTCGGCAGGATTCTCTTGAATTAAGTGAAATTATCCGGTTTTCTTTCGATTTCAGCAGAATATTCTTGAAATCAGCCAAATTCTTTCAAATTCAAAAGAATCCTCTAGAGTTTCGCAGAATTCCACTAAATTAATCATAATTCTCTGAAATTCTGTATAAATATCTCGTGAATACAGTAGAATTCTCTTTATTTATTCATTCTATTAAAATCTGTGTAATCATCTTGAAATCAGTAGAATTCTTTTAAATTCAATAGAATTCTCTTACGTTTGCGCAAAATTCTCTTGAATTTAGTAGAATTCTCTAGAGTTACTGAATTACGAAATATATATGCGGAAGTCCAAAGAATTCTGCTGATTTCAAAAAAATTCTACTGAATTCAGGAGAATTCTACTAAATTCAAGAGGATTCTGCTAAACTCAAGAGAATTCTGCTGAACGTTAGAGAGTTCTGCTGAATTGAAAAGAGTTCTGCCGAACTGAAAAGAATGCTACTGAGTTATAGAATATTCTACAAAATTCAAGGGAATCTTACAGAATTCACGAGAATGTTGTCTAACTAGGTTGATTGTGGAAAATATATTTTTTAATTTTTGTATCTCGTTGACGTGTAAAGTTACACCAGAGAGTCACAACCTACCGGAAAAGCAAACGATGGGGATATTATACGAACTGAACTTGTTTACGCACACACTCTTGTCGATCGCACATGGACTGCCGACCGTCTATCGCGTGCTTCTGATTGGTTAATCTTTAATTGTTAATTACTCGTTAATTATTAACTTTAGCAAAAAATTTTATAATTATTGTAGACATAATTTTTTTGTTAGAATTCAAAAATACAAAAATGTTTTTTGAGTATTGGGACACCGTGTATATAATATTCATATAAATATGATATTATGATAAAATTAAGGTCGACAATAAATAGATATAATTATTAATATCGAAATAATAATAAATAATATTAATATGGGTAATACGATTAGTATTGATAGTTTAACATTTTAATTTTTTTAGAAATATGTAAAGCTGGACTTGGAGAGATGTGACCAAACTAATAATTTTAATTATGTCGCGCAACCCAAATATTTAACCGGTGGCGAGGCTCCCCTCTACTTAACTTCCGCGCGGAGTGAGAGAGATCGCTCGACCGTTACGCACTTTGCCTTTCGTCTTCCTCGAGCGCGCACGCACCATCTTCTCATCTTTCTGAGCCTAGTCTAGGGAAAAGAAAAGAATAAATTACAGTTTTGCTTTTGGAAATACTCTGGATTTTGATTTACTTCACCTTCTCAATTATATTTTGAAAAACCTGCTCTTTAAAGAGTAAAAATTCATACGTACGAAAATTTGTATTTCAACTCGTCAGCAAATCTTTCTCACTCGTACTTCATTATAATAAACGATTTGCACACGTCGCTCCATCCAGTAGAACATGGGAATCGGTTATTATCTTGAAAAGGATAGTCTCCGTCTAATTTAAAGACATCAACTCTGGGTCGCTTCGTCCAGCAGTACCTAGGGATTCCTTTGGATGGGACGAAGTTGTCAAAAAAGGAGAGCGTGACGCCGGTTCTGCGGGCGTTCATCACCGCGTCATCAGCAGGAGCTGACGAACAAACCGGATAACGACTGTCAACAGGAGTTGACACTCTCCACTCCCGCTCGTCAACAGGATTTGGCGAGTTTAGAACCCAGTGGTGAGCAGGAGCTCACACCCTTTTGTCAACAGGGGCTGACCACCTATTAGCAGGTCTTGTCAGCCTTTACCAATCACCAGGAGGTGACACCGCCGGCAGTTAGGCGCCTGCAAGGAGGACCGTTCACTCCTTCCGGCCCCTGTGCTCCTCTACCACCAGGAGGTGAAAGGATCACTCAGGTGCTAGGCCTACGCCGACGTATCAGGGCCATTCAGGGGAGAGCCCGCCGGACGGTAGTCCCTTTTGAGACACACGACCGGAGCGTCATTCTATAGGAACGGGTGGGGCCCATTCCGGACAGGTCGAATCCTGCCACCCGGAAGACGATAAAAGAACTCAAAATCTTCCGGGAGAGAGAAGAACAGAGGAAGCAGCGGCATCAGTTGACCAAATACCGCAACCTAGTCCAATTAACGGCCTCTGGGACTAGAGCTGGTCACAAGAAGTTCGACATCCAGGGATTTATACACAACCTCGGATTCACCTGGGCCACGGGGGTGAATTGAGGGTAAGAGCATTTGGCAGCTCTTCCTGGAAGTAAAGGTGAAGGTGACTTTCTTACCACCACCCCGTAGCCAACAAGAACCACCTAAGGGGATGAATGGTCTGGACGCCTGGCTCCTAAAAACGCAAGGGTTCGTTTTCACCGAGTCTCTTCCTGAACCCAGCTCTCACCTGGAATAAGAATCACTTTGATCATTTCGTGACATTCATCATACCAACGGCCCTTTTTAGGGCCAGAAAACATTTTTGATGAGAAATTACATCTTTGCATTGGATCGGAATCGTATCAGTATCTATAGAATCTCTCTAAAAATGTTTAACTATATAGCCTCATACAGTTAAGATTTTTTAAGAAACGTAGTTAAGTGTCGGATGATGGGGGCCTTTCTTGTCCTATCCGATACACTCACGTAAGTAACTGTTGCAAGACAAGAGTAATTAACTATACAATAATACTGGTCATGAATCAAATGTTTTCTGTTGCAAGTAATGCAGGGGAATCAGATGAGAGTGACGGTTAGCTTTAATTAAGTAAAACCTTAAAATAATCGCAGATTCAGTTTTATTGTGGGTCACGTTTCGAGGACGCCCGTGGATATTTTGAGCAATAAAAGAAAAAAAACTTTATCGATTTAGCTACCTAGTATTATAAGTTTCTTCAAGAAACAACTATAATATTTTTTAAACATCAAAAAACTGTATGGATCTTTTAAATTTGATCGCAGCAAACAAACATAATATATCACTTGTAAATGCAAACACCACTAGTTTCTGGAAGTTTGCTCAGACGTTGACAATCTTTCAAATCTTCTACTCCTCTATGTAACGTGGATGCGGCATTTTCCCTCGAAGCCTGATCGTCTCGGGTGAATGATCGTGGCAGGGCCTTGCAGGGCGAAGAGTTTACTATAGGAAGGGGTTTATGGGAATAAGGGGGGGGCACACCGGATACAAACAACTCGTAGTCGATCTTCACGAACTCCCGGTTTTAACTTTCACAAAAATAAGAGACCAGGATCCTCTCCGCCGATGGCCGAACCACCTAAAGAATTCTGTGGCGAAGATGCTTTCTGCAGGTCAGTTTGCGCGAGGTTCAGACACTTATATGTACCCCCCTTAACGAAAACTTTATTCGTGAATATCCCGAGGCTTATCTTATTTGGTCTGCCCCTGAGGGTAACCGCACAGTGGGGCAAAAAAATGTATCTGGACAAATTGATGTGAGAATGGATTTAAGGGGTATTGGCAGTGATTAGTGAATTAACTCTCACTAAATTTGAACAATTTATAAAAAAAACCGTTTTTTAATTGAATTCATGAAATATAATAAATAAATTTTTATTTTATAAACAAATTTTATAAACACTCTGGCTCTTTTTTTTTACTTTTTTGAGAAACCTCGATAACGATCCACTATTTTTATTGTCCAGCAGTACAAAATCTAATCACTTGTTTAACAAATCATCCTTTATTATCAAATGATAGCAACGAGTTATGTCTAAGTAATGGTCCACATATTTCACAAGCAAAATGAAAAATTTTATTTACAAATGTACAAGAGGAAAAAAAAATTGTCTATTAAATTATTAATGACAATAACAATAAATGATCGTTATCCAATTTTATAAAAACAAGTTTAAAAATTAGTGCTTAACAATTGGTTACGTTGAAAGAAAAAAAAGTTTTTGCCTTTGAAAATAGCCGAAAATGCAATTGTTAATTAATTTTGTTTAAGCAATTATTAGTTGTTATCGACCGATAGAACAGAGCTATTACTAAGTAACAGTCTGTTAATACCCTCAAGAAACGAAATTTTTTTCTTAAAAAATTCCTAAGATGAAAAAAAATTCTAAATACTTGTTGATAAGAACAAAATTGTTAATTGTCGCATAAGCTTTCTAAAAGTTCAGAAATAAGGTATTTACACTTTATTACCTTGAAAAAACAGGTTTTGAACTCTAAAAATACCGATACAGTGCATTTGTTAATTAAATTTTGGGACATTTTCGTATAATTTTTGGCCGATCCAATAAAAAAAACTTGGTTTATTTCAACCTAACTACCTGTTATGGATAATTGTTTTCAAATTGGTTTATGCAATAACAATATATTTATTGTATTTCATGAATTCAATTAAAAAACGGTTTTTGTCTATAAATTGTTCAAATTTAGTACATATCAATTCACGAATCACTGACAATCCCCATGAATCCATTTCCACTTACTTATTTGTTTATAAGAAATTCAATAACTTTATGAACAATTTCTAAGCTATACGACAAATTTGATGGATAGTTGCTTAATTGACTTTAGGTATTTTGGATTGAATCCCAGTATTTTTCGAAAACCAGTACTCTTCTAAACAAAAAAATTAATTTTTGTTACTAAACAAACCAAAAAAAAACTTTTTCAAAATCGGCCCTGACCTATTTATGCAGAATTTTATTAGCTTTAATTCTAAAAAACCGTATAAGTCGGTTCACAACCCGCTTCTGAATGTCAATTTGCCCAGAGACATTTTTTTTGCCCCACTGTGGGCCGTCTGGCTTTTTATCCGGAATATGCCTCTTCTCCTTTTTTTTTTCTTCTAGATGGCAAGGTCAGGGGTAAAAATGTCGTAAAATAAGACCCACTAGCATTGGCGGATAAGATTAGTAAGCCTATTTCGGACCCTCGCCAGACATTTAGAAATAAACAAAACCGAGTTAAAATCATTTGTACGCAAAAATCTGATACTAACACCCTCAGAACTTAACCGGAAAAAATGGATTCTGTTTTGGATATCGCAGACAGTTTAGGTACTGAAGCTTGGAAACAAACATCTTTGATCAGGCGAAGAACGTTAGATAATGTCTCATTGATTGAGAATATTCAATTTGTTTTGGACTCTTCTAGGACCCCTCGAATTTTCTTTATTTCTAGCTTTACCTGTAACTTACTCCGAGCATACCTCTTTCTGAAAGATGTTTCTTCTGTGAAACGTGTCGCCATCGCTCGGATTAATGCAGAGCTTCTAACAACCTGTAATGTAACAACTGTGGTTACATTGAGATTCAGTTGGCCCTAAAGGGTATGTGACTTGGGCGTCCCAGGGAAGGCAATTTTAAGCGATTACGGCAATTTCGAAGGTCCCAAACAGTATTCGTGACCTTGTGTCTATCCTGTGGGAAATGGGCAACATGACAAACTCCACCCTCCATACATTCCTGAAAGAGCAAGAGAAGGTCGTATGCACGTGACGTCACAGTGCCCTCCGCCTGCGTCCCTCTGCCCGTCAACTGACTACTCGGTCATATTGAGACCCCAAGCGCTCTTGTTTTTTACGGAAAGTGGCTGCCTCTCCTACTTTTATTCTATTAATTTTAAAAATTTTTATTTCCACGATTAATCGCAAGAATTTTCAAGATAAGGACGTGAAAAACTATATTTTTTATTTTTTAAATGCAGTAAGCATTTTCGTTGTGGTAAGTAAAAATTATGTCCATTTTCTTATGCTATTAACATTGTACTACTGTTTCGGTTGAAATATCAACTATTACATTTTTCGTTCAGAATTCATCCTGTTTGGTTGAAAATTCAACTAATTGGTTGAAAGTTGAACTACTTTCTTAAAGATTCTGTTTTCTGGCTGAAGAATAAGATTCATCATTTCAGTTAAAATTTCATATCTCGTACTGAAAATTTAACTGTTTTCTTGAAAATCCTTTTTTTATTGAAATTTAATTTTTCAACTTAAAACTGTTGGACTCAAGCTCTAGCCTCTAAATTGAATCCCCTTATTTTACTCAATAAATACTAGAAGAAAATGTTTCTGAGATACTAAGTCCAAATCTTTTTTTAAATAGACGTCTGTCTACAAAGGGAAAATCTATCTAATTTTAATCATTTTTGCGTAAAGACATATTTTAGAATGTTCAGATTAAAAGTCGAAAATATAACTTTATGCAAGAAAGATAAAAAATTAGGCAGTTCTTCGTTGTGTAAACACACTACTATTTAAAAAAGGAATGTGGGCTTAGTATCTTAAAAATATTTAGGTGATGAAGATTGTAAAGTAAATTCAAGTAGGTCAAGCACAAGATACCATCGTACCATATCTCGCCAAGGTAATTTTATGAGTATCAGATTATCCAGGATGGAAAGTGTTCATCAGTCTAACTTAATTAATGAATAATAGGATTTACAATAAGTTTCATCATTTAATGGAAAAGTGCGTATAGGGAATTATTTCACAATTGCCCTAACTTTTGTTCTTCAATATTCTTTAATTTCCTTTAAATTCTGATAATATCTTCACCAGGATTTTCAATCCTAACTCCTGCACGGGTATTTTCAAAAAACTTGTAACTTCCTTTCTAATTACGCGATTTAAATTTTTATGACGGTTTTTGAAAGGATATTTTTCACGCTTTTGTCCTATTTTACTGAAAAAATACACAAATTTTACAGCAATCATATATGTACGGCTGTGGCCGCTATGTTATAACGTGTTCAACAATAACATGTTTTTCAAAATAATTCGACAATGGTTGATACTATGTCGAATGTGGTTACGTTGAAAATGTTTACAGTTTTGTAGTGCCCAAAAAAGGTTCTAGCTGTTGTAGACGTATTATCTAACGCTACGCTGTTAAATTCAATTAACTGTACAGTTGTGCGATTTCTGAATAATAAAAATGAATGGTGAAAATCCTGCAAAGAACTTTGAAAGTAGATCAGGCAATCTGTACTCGAGAAAATGCATGTTCCTGTTAAAAAAAAAAAAAGATTTACTCATTTGCAGTCAAAATTAGCAGTATAAAATTACCTCAATTTCAGCGTGCAATTTGATACACTTGAGGGAATGTTTTTGAGACGAAACTTCTTTCAATTGTTCCTTCATATTTGTCAAATATACTTCCCAATTTTGTAGGTCTGAATAATAATACTTAAAGACTCGGTTAAAGAATCAAAAAAGTAAATTTCAAAATTGATCCTATGATAACTACAGCAGAAGTGATTGAGAGACCTAATAGCAACAATGGTGGCAGGGCCGAAAACGGTTACCTCGGTTTATGATACTTAACTCTTTAAACATTTGTTTGAACACTTTCTCCAACAATAGGCTCTGTAATCAATGGGCCTTAGGAAGCGGTTTTGAAATTAACTTGTTTGATGCTTTAAAAGAGTCCTTACTTTTTCACTAATAATTAATAATTCTTAATTATTAAGTAATTTATTAAACTTTTAATTATAATCAATAATTATTAATTAAAATGATTAATTTAATTAATAATTATTCTTATTATTCTATTACTATGAGAGAAGTTGTGGGCTCCGGAAGCTAAGATCATGGTTCTTTAAAGCAACCAATCCCGACGCAACTGGAACGTTTACGTCATCCACTTCTGCTCCTTCTGTCCTAGAAGGTAAGCTTCGTAGCACTGATACGTTGAGTGGTGGAAAATGAGAAATTCCAGTAGATCTTACACTGATCATTCTCCACAACGGACTCGAGTTCCCCCTGGGCGTATGGCAATACGGGCCATAGATCAACACCATAGAAGTGCCTAAGATGGCAATATAACACTTTTAGAGTCGCATTGTGTCTCTCGATGTACCCGTAACGTGCATACTTTAAGCATCCACTGAGAACATGCCCAAGTGTTTCTCGCTCTTGCTTACACGCTCGGCAGTTAGTATCGCGTGCAGGTATATTCATTATGCGCTCGCAGTAAACTAAGGTGTCTATAACGCCGTCTTGACAGGCAAAAAGAAATCCCTCAGTCTCGGATCTCAATCCAGCAGACTTGAGAAACATGTTGGACAGACCCATCGAGACCTCTTCTCTACGTATGATGCCGTAGAATTTACAATGAAGGGGCTTCTCAACATGTTCCTTAGTAGAAGAGTATGTTCTGCTTCCTGTACACGACTTTTGAGCACCGAAGGTGTTAGTGATGCTAAGCCATGCGTAGTGTCGCTGGAATCAAATGGGAGGCCAAGCTCCTCTGCGGCCCTATCTGCAGCACGGTATAGAAACGCCGCAACATTGTTGGCTTCATGTTAATGTACGAGTCGCATAAGAGAATCTGCACTATTTAGAACTGAGCAGGCTGTAGCCAGAAACGTTCTTCGATGAAGACACTCCAAGCTTAGCAAGCCTCTACCCCCTTTATCTCGAGGTAGGTACATTCGAGGTACGGAAGATCTAGGATGATGACTTCGATGGGTTGTCATCATCTTCCGTGTGCTTCGGCCAAGTTGCTTCAACTCATCGACGTTCCATTTTACTGCACCAAATGTGTAGAGCAGTATAGGAGCGGCCAGCACATTGCTCGCCTGGATCTTATTCTTTCCAGTTAATGCGGAAACCCATACTCTCCATACACTTTCTTCCAGAAGACTTGAATCTCTTCTCGACTAGGCGGGTTTTAAATGGCACGTGCCGTTTTATTGAACAGACAGGAAGGATCAGTAGAAAAGGTGATATGTTCCTGAGCCCAGTTTACTCGCCGTTCAAGGCGCTGTTTCGATGTTGAAAGAGATATTATTTTTTGCGTCCAGTGCTGCTTGATGGTCAAAAGTTCACATTTGTTCAGCGTGTGATTTGCTTTCCTTAAGTTTCAAGCAAGTGCCCTGACTTTTGGAGTGAATTTTTTATTTGATGTTATGTAGCTTATCACACACTGAATATTTGATGCATGCCGTCTCACCGTTTAAATTTTAAACTGAAGCTGTGCAATACGCTCGCGAGTCTTACGCAGGCGTACTGAAGTATCGTTACTTCTATTGTCGCTAAGCAGAGAGACCGCCTTCTCGTAAACTACACAGTTCAGATTCCAGAGATTAAAATCTTCGGGGAGCAGATCAGGGAGAGCATTATTAGCTTCAGATAATTTGTTCATCCTGAGAAAGACTTTTTGGTGGATAGATCTCCTACTTCTCATGTTGGCATTATCGGCTATCTGCAAAGGTCGTCTTGCTAGAACGGGTGGTATGTTTGCTGTAGGATGTTGCTCTTCTTCTTGCCGAAAAAGAGCTTCATATCCGTTTTTGCGCAAAAAGGATACCTGATCTCTTAAATACTGAGGCGTTTTTTGAGCATATTTCTGGTGCATATTGACCCAACGGTTATGTAGCCTCTGCAGGAATCCTCTTCGCCAACAGGTAAGGATGTCCCTCCTGAGTTGGTCCGACCATTTAAAACGATGTTCTCGCGTTTGTCCGGGGCCATTGCCTGGTTGTCGTCTCGGTCCGGTCCTATTGCCGCTCCCAACTGAACCATGGCCTCCATCCGAGAGAAGCCTATTGTGGGCGGCACTGCGCGATACCGGTAACGTAACCACATGATTCGTTGCATTGGGGAGTTAGCCCAATGCAACTGTGAAAATATGGAGGAACAATTGAAAGAAGTTGTATCTTAAAAAGATTTCCTTAAGTGTATCAAATTGTACGCTGAAGTTATTTCCGGGAAATTTTCACCTTTTACTTTATTTCTTCAGAAATCGCACAATTGTACAGTTAATACAATTTTGTAGCGTAGCCGTCGATAACACGTCTACAACAGTTAGAACCTTTTTTGTGCACAACACAATTGTGAAGATTTGTTAACATAACCATATTCGACCTAGAATCAACCATTCTCGAGTCATTTTGAAAAACATGTTATTGTTTAAGAATTTTCAACATGACGGCCGCAGTCGTACACATATGGTTGAGGACTTTTTACAGTATCTTTTTAAAGCCATCATCAACGTCTGTGTAAAAAAATCGACTATATTGAATTTCTTTAGTCGAGTGAAATTAGTTCCCCGCTGACTGGACTATTAGTAAGAAAATGGGCCAGTGAATAGTTTCCCAGATAAAGCGCCCGATGTGAAGGCAGTCCTCATGCTCGTGCTCAGACACAATCCTTTAGTATTCCACAAACTAGTTTCTAAGTCTACCATCCCTTTGACGCGTTCAAATTCATTCAGAATGACCGTTTAAGGCGCAGTATTAGACCTTGGAAAACTGTAGAAGTTCCGAAACGATGAGAGGATTTGGAAAAGATTAATAAGTACTGTTAAGGGCAGTGAGATCTGGTCAGTTCTGTATCGAGACTTAGGCGGATTAGACGTATTTTGTAAAATCAGTGTGTCTCATAACTCATATAATCCCTCCCCCTTTGCGCGTACGTAAATAAATAATAAATATTATTTCATTAATTAGATGATCTTTCGAGCTGGATTGTTACAGCGGTGGATTTACAGTGATACTTACGTGCAAAATTAAGTGAAAAAAGGTTTAATGAGGGAAATGAAAGTGAAAGTTACAAAGTGGACGCTAACGGTACTCGGGAAAGTGCGACGTGCCATAACCCCGGCTACAACACGGAAGATAGAAGAAGCCGCGTTAGTGCGACAGAGGGGGAACAAGCTCAGGCAAGTAAGAGGCAGGATGAAGCGCAGACAGGGAGAAAAAAGGATTCCCACGGGAAACAGAGAGGACGAGAGGGGACGAGTGACCAAGGCAGCCTTCGCAATGAAGAAGCCGAACGCTTACCACGCCGAAGCAGCCGATGTACAAAAGGAAAAATTCCCGACAACTTCACAGTAAGTACCTCAAAAACAGGGAGAATGAACGCGAAAAAAGCAGCAAAGGTACACGTAACTACGCGTCTCAATTATACTCTGACGCAAGATAGATCACAAAGTAGTGCCAAGGAAAACTCACGTCGCTCAGTGACGTCTGGTGCTGCTAAGAGCACACAGGATCGTCTATTGGCAGAACTCCATCAGGCTGAAGAAGAAGAAGAAGATCGACTACAACGAGACATCGAGAAGAAACAGCTTGAGCGAAAGAAAAGGATCCTGGAATAACAGAAACAGATTGAGCTCTCTGAAATCGGAGAGAGCCAAGAGGACGATATCGAATCTTTGTCTGACAACACGGAACAATCTGCAAAATCAAAGGTACATTCTTGGATGAAAAAATGGGTAAGTTCGAAGTCCTCAATTAAGCATGAAAGTGGGTTTGCGCAATCTCAGCCTAAGGGCCACAAAAATGACTCAGATTTAGATAAATATTTAGCGAGACAGGCAATGGGAGGGGATTTGCCCACGTTCCGTGGAAACATCACCGATTGGCCTGCATTCTTAAGTGCCTATACGCAAACTAGAGGCTTGCGGATATAGTTCTTTTGAAAATGCAATGCACCTGCAGAAATGCAAAAAAGGTGAGGCTCTGGAAGCCGTAAGAAGTCTGTCGATGACAGAGGACGAACAGGAGATTGCGAGCGAGTCACGGTGGTGCTAAAGGCGAGATTCGGACGACAGCAACATATTATCCAACATTTAATACGTAAGGCCACATATAGCCCAGCAATGAAAACAGTACGGCCTGAATCGCTAATTAAATTTTCCAATCAAGTAACTAACCTAACAGGGTCCAACAAATCACTAAATTGCCCCGCTTACCTATTAAATACCAAATTGTCAGAGTAGTTGATACAAAATTTACCTGTGCCGTAACGGTTAGAATGGGGCGAGGTGGTGGTAGAAAAAATTGGGTCAGTGACTTTATAAGATTTTTCAGTATGACTGGAAAATAAAGCAGCACGCGCGAGTGCTATATGGACGATTACTTGGACAGCGTCGATACGGAAGCTGAGGCTATTCAGTTAGCCAAAAATGTCGCTCTGGTACACCAGAAATGAGGATTCATGATGTGTAACTGGCTGTCTAATTCACAAGACGTACTTGACGCACTACCTACTGAAACAGTGGCTTCAAAAGAAAAGCAAGTATCAATATCGCAAGAAGAAAATTCGAGGGTCTTATGTATGGTTTGGAATCCAAAGGCGGATAATTTGATGTACTCTCTCAATTTTCCAAGAGTAAGCACAGAGTGTTTTAAAAGACACCGGATAACAACAAAAAGGGAGGTCCTAAAAATGACTATGTCTTTGTTCGACCCTTTAGGTTTACTCTCCCACCTCATGATACGAGGAAAAATTCTTTTTCAGGACATTTGGAGAAAAGGAATCATTTGGGCCGAGAAAATACCCATTCATCTACACGGAAGATGGAAAGCCTGGTTGGAGGACCTGCAACGAACATCAACACTGAAGATTCCAAGATGCTACTCGAGGGGAATTGAAAGAGTGAAGAGTATCCAACTTCACGTTTTCGGGGATGCCAGCGAAAAAACTTTCTCAACCGTGACCTATTTAAGAGTAGAAGGAGACAACAGTATCCAAGTCTCTTTGGTTATGGCGAAAAGTAGAGTCGCGCCATTAAAGATACTGACGATTCCCAGTCTAGAATTACATGCTACTGTGATGGAAACTCGCTTAGCGAAATTCATACGCGAGAATCACAGCTTGAGAATCGATAGACAAGTATTCTGGTCGGATTCGATAACAGTGTCAAGATGGAATCGATCGGAAGCAAGAAAATATCAAACTTTCGTTACTCAAAGAATTGCCGAAATTCTAGATATCACCCCGGAATCGGTATTGGCGATGAGCATGGCCAGTACAGCCACACAATAAAATAGAAAAAGAGGAAGAAACATAGTTGAAAAAAAATTCTGTTGGTCTATTAATAATATAGAAATGTCTCATTTTTCGATTGTTCTAGGTTCTCTCAATGGTCAAAAATGGTTCGCTTTCCAGCTTGGGTCAAGCGAACCTCTGCACGTTGGCTCAAGAAGGAAGATAACACAGAACAGCTAACCGTATCCGAAATTCAATGGGCAGAACAGCATTTTCTAAAAAGATCACAGACTGAAAGCCAGGTCGCATTCGAGAATCGAGTGGCATCAGCCTGGCGAAAAGAGAACCGATCATCCTTGACGGACACGACCACATCGTGCAGATCCTGATTGATCACTACCATCGTAAAGCCAACCACTTGGGTAGAGAAAGGGTGGTTAATGACTTGAGAAAACAATTTGAGATCATAAAAATTCGAACGGCAGTCAAGGGTGATTGGATTCGATGTCAGAGGTGCATTATTCCACGTGCTCAACCGCAAGTTCCAGAAATGGGCCAACTACCAGATGTGAGAGTAAAAGACGGACTACGATCATTCACCAACGTAGGACTACATTACTTCGGCCCCTTATACGACACCGTAGGCCGACGTACAGAGAAATGCTACGGAGTACTTTTCACCTGCCTGTCCGTACGTGCCGTGCACTTGGTGATCGCAGGGACACTGTCGGCAGACTCAGCAATTTTAGCGCTAAAAAGCATGATCGCTCGAAGAGGAAAACCTGGCAGAGTCTATTCGGACAACGGACGAAATTACGTAGGAGCAGCTCGGGAACTGAGAGAAGCCTTGTCAGTTTGGAACCAGGATATGATCATGAGGAAAACAGCGACTGAAGGAATAGAATGACACTTCAATCCTCCCGAAAGTTCTCATATGGGAGGAAGCTAGATTCAAGTTCATTGGATAGCTTAACCCCAAACCACTTTTTATTACCATTCGAAATAGTACACCATGTCGAGTCAGCCCCAGGTATGTTTAACAACGACCTGTAGTTAAGAAAACAATGGAGGAAGTTTAAAGACTGGCATATCAGGTATGGAAAAGTTGGATCCGGGAGTACCGTCCGACTATCAGCCGGAGGACGAAATGGTTTACCAAGCAGAGTAATCTACAAGTAGGTGACGTTGTCACGATTTGGGAGGAGAATACAGGGATCATTATAAAAGTAATGCACACGACTGTATTTTGATGCGAATATCCATCGCTGCGCGCTCCGCCCGGCTGGAAAAAGTAGTGGGGGGTCTGTTCTTTCAAACGCGCCCGGGCTTACTTAGCTCCGATCAGTGGGAGCGTCAGGACGTGGTTCCGCGTGAAGCGTGTTTTTAAAAGTTGTAACAAGGCGCGATGGAGGGTTCGCTCGAACAACGATACGCCATCAAATTTTGCGTGCGGTTTGGAAAGAATGCTACGAAAACCTACTGGATGCTTCAAGAGGCCTTCAAGGATGTTTGCTTGTCAAGAACACCAGCCGATAGATGGCACAAGGCGTCAAAGAGGGCCGAGAGGATCCACCACTACAATGAACCCAGCCACACGGCCTTCATCGTCGCCGACTACCTGGGCCGAAGCAAGACCACAGTGGTCCCCAGCCCCCTTACAGTCCCGACATGGCTCCGAGTGACTTTATTTTGTTTTCCCGCTTGAAGAAGAGCTCAAAGGAAAACATTGGGTGTCCGTGGAAAATATTCAAGCTCATGTTACAAGGCATTTAAAATGCATTCCGGCTGAGGACTTTAAGAGTGCCTTGCATGCATGGCAGACACGTCTCAAAAGTGTATTGATGTAGAAGGGGACTATTTTGAAGAACTCTAAACATTTGTAACGATCGGATCAATAAATCAATTTTTATGACACCATGTGCATTAATTTTATAATGAAGCCTGTACTTCTAGGAATCACTGGGCGAAAAGAAAGATGATCGCAATTCATCCAGGACGAGACGGGCAAGTACGAGTAGCTTATGTCAGAACTGCTGCCGGTACCCTCAGAAGACCTGCGACGAAGTTATGCGTTATTGTACCAAAGTAGTATTCCAAATACTTTGTAATACGGAGGATGGGATGTTGTGGATCGCATCATGTAATAATTTTAACTTTCAGGTAAAATTCAATTTGATTTACTATATCTTAAACTTTAATATTTCTTTAACAAAAATGGACCCTTCAAGGCGCAGTATTAAACCTAGCAAAACTGTAGAAGTTCCTAAACGATGAGAGGGTGGGGAAAAGATGAAGAAGTACTGTTAAGGGCAGAGAGGGCAGGT
>CAKNWT010254040.1:0-19106 GCA_932066315.1 Andricus coriarius | reverse complement strand
ATTGGTGAAAAAAAATTTTGGAAAAAAAAACATTTTGAAAAAAAAATTGGTTGAAAAAAAATTTTCGAAAAAAAAATTTTGTTGAACAAAAATTATGTAATCTTCGCGATGTGGAAAGTTGCTCATCTTCAAAGTGCGCATGCGCGTTCATTCCCCCGATGCGGAAAGTGCATAATAATCAAAGTGCGCATGCGCAAATATTATTCCCGCATTGTTATCAGGAATGACTCACTTTGCATATAATTTAGATACACGGAACGGCCTACTTTCGAGGTGGGTGTTGCAAAAAATATTTTCATAAGAGTATACAAATAAAATGGTAAATATGCACATTATTTTCGCTGCTTGAATTTAACATAATACTTTGAATAATTTAAAAAAATATTAAATTGATCCTTACATATCTCTTAAAAATGTAATTATAAAAAAGCAGTCAAAATCATATAACATCCAACAAAAGGTTTAGAAAATTCATGTTAAGAATGCGTTTTGCAACCATTTTTACAATCGAACCTTCCTTCTTAAAGTATTTTTTTAGCTTCCAATTTTTATAAGCAATAACGAGAGTTAATGAGCAATACAAAATTTTATGATTTTTGGGTATAGTTTTTTCTTTCAATTAGGTAATTATAGCACCTCACTGTAATGAGAATTCGGAGTTGACGAACAAATTCATCTTGACACGTTTGGGACTTTTCTATAATGAAATACTTGATCTATTATGTATCTTAATCTTATGCAATTGAAATGGTATATTAACAAGTGTTCCAAGGGCGGCGCAGCCAGCATGGATGCCATGGAGAATTCCATACTTGTAAATTTCATGCATGGAAAAGGGGACGGAAAGTTCATGATGATTTCTTACACTATTCTAGATATTTAAAAAAAAAACTTTTGCTTCAAAAGTATATCTTTCTTCTCGGTTCTGCCCTGTGCCTCTTCGATTTCTGTTTTCGGCAATTCCATCGGTGACACCTTGTTTTGTTTCGGTCAATGTGCTCTGCGTTAGTGTGTGTACCCTTCACGCACTTCACTAAGTACCTATTCAAAGTTTGAAGTTTGCAAGGGTCGTCACGATAGACTTCTCACATTTTTATATTTATTGACATGGAGAATAGACATAAGGAGCCTAAAGTCCTGTACATTGACTTCACCAAAAACGAGCATTTTTCTGTCGGATGTAGAAACAATAACGCATCGGAATGCTAGATCTTCTCGAGCGCGGCGCTAGTGTGGTACGCGTAGCGATGACTGCCGTTATGGTCCGTGTAAATATAACCTGATTTAATCTCAAGATACAAACAAAAATAGAAACCCGGTTATGAATATAATGTAACTAAATTCCAAAGGAAACCTTTAGTGAATTTTAAACTGGTGAAAACTCCCATATTTATAAAATACAATAATTCTGACTTTTACGTTGAAATCTAAAAATGTTAATTATTCTCTATTCAAATCTTTATACCTGCGAGGGTTATAGTAATTCGTTAGCGCAATAATTCAAAAGTACCTACCTCGTCCATTGCAGGATGACTACAATTATACCCACTTTAAAGAAGATGTTTCGCGATGACTAATATTATTTCAATCTTTTTATTTAAGTGACAATTTATCTATATGTTATTCACATATCACAGATATAAATTTTGAAAAATGTCAATAGATGTGAACATAGGCATACGCGTGCCACACCAGCGCCATACGTGGGAACGAGAAGTATTGTAACTATGTTCATACGACAAAAATTTGCTCATTTTCGGTTACACTACTTTGGTCTCCTTATGTCTATTCTCCATGTTTATTGATCTCGAGTTGTTGTTTTGGAGCCGATGCTTCACGGAGGGCCACCGCCGCACTGTCGGTCTGGATAAGCGGTTTTCCCCGGCGTTGTCTTCTTGCGACACTTTCAATAAATTTGTAGACTTGGTGAGATATAATTGCGAATTACAAATCAGGCTTCCCGCCTAGAGTTATTACCTTAGAAATGCGTTAATCTTTGGTTTTAGATATGTAAACTCTAACAACAGCACAGGAAAGGCATTAAATGGGAAAACGTCTAAATAAATAAAAGAAAACACTAACCATTTCAGTTAAGACATGTTTAATCTGTACAATTGCTGCTAGATCCGAGTGAGTTACACTTACCCCGAAAGGTATTTGTCTTAATTATATTATATAATAAATTATAACTTTATGTAGTTAGTAGTAAGTTTACCTAGAACTCCACTGGAGGAATCCAGAACTCTGATAAGAACTTTTGAAACTCAACATTTAAAAATTCAAAAATTTTGATTTACTTTAACGTTCTATAGTTCTTTGAATTTTGAGTTGATAGAGAAGTGTCACAAGATTTTTTTATAGAACTCTTCTAGAAGGTAGGGGGGACAGAACTTCGATCAGAACTCTTTGAACACTCAAAATGCTTAGATTCCAAAATTTCTGGGTTTTCTTTAATGTTCCTTAGTTCTTTGAACTTTGACTTGATCAAAATGTGTTATAGGTCTTTTTTGTATAACTCCTGTGGAGGGATCCAGAACTCTGATAAGAACATTTGAAACTTGAAAGAGAAATTCTTCAAGATTGTGTAATTTTCAAAATGTTGTTACTTTATGTTTTTGATTAATTTTGAATTCTGTTAATAGAGAGCTCCACAACTCTGTTGAAACCAAAGGACCATGCAAAAAAAGTAATGCCAGAAAGGCAGAGAACGAAGGGGAATGCAGGACGGTAGAGATATAGCTACGAGATTGTCAGGCAGATCTCGCAAATCGAAAGGCTGGCCAGCAAACACATCTGCGACAAACTGTAAACAGTAGAACATCAAACATGCCTGGTGAGGATGCTTTGGCTAGCGTTCCAAATTTGCAACCAACCACCTCAACAGAAATGCCACGGGAGAGCATCAACTGGAATACTGCTATGAAAGAAGAATTGATGCATCTCTACTGCGAAAGGGCGAAATTTGAAACTAAAAGCGAAAAGGGATACAAATTTAGAACGAAGTTTGCAGCTAAGTATCCTCATATACAAAAAGTTGCAGCAAGAGATCTTATCGCTATGGTGAAGGACATTAGAAATAATGTACTTATCTCAGAATACTGAATAATGGAGATTAAACGACAGGTTGATTTGGCGTGAAAAAAATCGATAATTAACATTATTTACAGGTAGGTGAACCGAAATATCAAGCGGCGACTGGTGAAGGAATACGACATAATCATGCTATTGATGTTCCTCCGCAACCTCATGATCGTTGAATACCACCTGATTCAACCAGAGGCATAAGCCGAGTTTCGGTAACATGAAAGCGATTGAAATGGGAACATATGAACAGAGATGTAATGCGACTTTATTTTTTGGCAGAGAATAATGGAAAAAATGTAAGGTGAGAAAGCCATCGAGTTTTCTTACCTAAGTACCCAGAGCTAGCCACAAAAATAAATGAGCAGAATCTAGCAGACAAAAGCACTCAATACCTGTGAACAGATTGCAATAGCTGCCATAAAAATGGGAGTGGAACACCAGCCACCTATTGATAAACTCCATCTAGCAGGTGTGGATAACGAAGACCTGATTGAAGTCGAAGGCATAGGTGCTAGGGATAATGAAGATCAAGTACCGAATCCACTAGAACCACATCCGGACATTAAAGTTTCCGTTGACCTAAACAGGTATTCAAAAATTTTATTTTTGCCCACTTGAAAAAATAGGCGTACAAAAGGAAGCAAAAAATACGTATAAAAGGACGTACAAAAGGAAGACGTGTATCCAAATTTAAACAAAATATACGCTCTAAGCCCACTGGCTCTCTAATAGCATATTTTCTTTAAATTCGGCTGCACGTTTTCCTGTCCTATGTACCAATCAATTAAACAATAAACTTAAAACAAAAATCTTTAAGCACTTTTCTTGAAATAGGAAATGTTGTCAGAAGCGACGTACTAAAGGACGTACCAAAGTACGTCATTTTGTATCATAATTTGGGATGTCCTTCTGTGCATCCTTTTGTACGTACTTTTACAATCCTTTTTTACGCCCTTTTGTACGTTCATGCCGGAAAAAATATTGTATGGGGCATGAACGTAAACTTTTTTTGGCAAGAGTGATGTTCGCAAAAGGAGCACTCGAATCATCTGCGGCGCACCTTAAGCTTCGTCTTCAGCTCGCCTAAGCCTCACCCAGTGATCCTGCTGAAAACATCGTCCTCGCCTAAAAATACAGCTTTGCATGCCTGCCACAAAGAGCCTCCTTACACGGTACGCTATTCGCAGGCTCAAACTGCTTAAGTGGGGGCAGAGTGGGGATAAGCGTAACTGAGACGTAACCTTGGTGCATGAGAGGGAGAGACACTGGACGCTTACTCTCTACTCACGGTGTGCCTGAACCAACTTTGAATGCATGTTCATAGCACATCCCATTTTTTTTGTTGGGTTCGATTAAGGGGCTTAGAAATAGTGTGGCAAAAAAATTTGTGTCAAATCCCCCGAGCCGTTTTTGAGAAAAGTGTTTTTATGGGGCAAAAATAAAAAATTTCAAAAAAATGTGATGCATTTTCACTTTTTTCACTTTATTTAACGAAATATCGTAAATCAATATAATATTAGTCCATCTAAATTCTGAAACAAAAAATAATTTATTTTTACACATGTCAATCATTGTATTCTTGTATAGCTTTTAGTAAGTTACTTGGGTAATGAGGGTGTGTGCTCGAAACTTTATATTTAGCCCAGGTTGTTTTAAAATCCAAATGGACAGATTACATGGCTTGTTCACTGTAAAATCCAAGGCATTTGTCAACTTTACGAGAAAAATCAGGGACATGAAAAAAAAAACCGCGTGAACTTTAGGTGTAATTGAAATTTCGAAATCACAGTAACTTCGCAAGCAGTTTTCCTTGCACATGGCGTACTGCATCAAAAGATGAATTTAATGTGTGTGGGAATACAGAACTGTTGGAAATTGTAAGGACATTTTTTTTACTTGGCAATACAGTGGAAGTAATTCGTCATCTGCGAAGAAGTATGAAAATTGTACAAATACTCCTATAATTTTTTTCTGAAAACGCTAGCACAGAAATATTAGAAATAATTCCACCACCAGAACTACACCTGATGTTTGGGGTTGTGAACAAAATGTATAAACACATGCTGATGGAATTTGAAGATGAGAGTCCCAAATAGGCTAGGATGTGTAATGTTACTCGCGAGTTTGTACATGGGTGTCCAGCATTCGCAGGTAACTCATGCAAAATGCTGTTAGAAAAAATCGACTTATTGCGTGGAATATGTAGCATTGCTTGTTTAAAATATGTAAGGTGCTTTAAGGCTTTTTAATTCGTCGTTGATTCTTGTTTCTTCAACATTAAACCCGAAATATGTAGATTGTGTATCTGAGTTTCAGCGAAGCTATTGTGATTTGGAAATTTCAATTATACCTAAAGTTGACGCGGTTTTTTCATGTCCCTGATTTTTGTCGTAAAATTGAAAAAGGCCTTGGATTTTACAGTGAACAAGCCATGGACTCTGTACATTCGGATTTTAAAACGACCTGGGCTAAATATAAAATTTTGAGCACACACCCTCATTACCCAAGTAACTTACTAAAAGCTGTACAAGAATACAATGCTCGACTAGTGTAAAAATAAATGATTTCGTGTTTCAGTATTGATATGGACTGATATTATATTTATTAACCATATTTTGTTAAATAAAGTGCAAAAAGTGAAAATGCATCACATTATTTTGAAATTTTTTATTTTTAATTCATAAAAAACACTTTTCTCAAAAACGGCTCGGGGGATTTGACACCAATTTTTTTTCCACGCTATTTCTAAACCCCTTAATCGAACTCAACAAAAAAATTGGATGTGCTATGACCTTGCATTTAAAGTTGGTTCAGGCACATCGTGACTCCCTTCCATGCTCCAGAGTTAGGTCTCAGCTACGCTTATCCCCACTTAAGCAGTTTAAGCCTGTAACTAGCATACGGTATAAGGAGGCTCATAAACTGCTATTTTCAAAGAATGTTTATGATCATTCAAAATGACATAAAATTCAGCGAGCGCTTCTAATCATTTAATATTGATCATGTTGAATTCCATGAGCCGCTCTCTTAAAAATCAGTTGACCTAATATGCTTTAAAAAGTAATTTATCTATAAATTAAACTATTTATTTAAATTAATAAAAATACAACAATTTTTCAGCTTGAGGAACGTTCAGCTTTGAGTAAGATAAACATAAAGACTCTTATGTTTGTTCATGCAAAATTTGATACGCTGATTTTCATCAAATACCCACGATCTGAAATCCGCTTAAGTTTCTCGCCTGAAGGCACAATTGTTTTCGAAACAATTATTCTATTGAACTATGATTTGGCACACTTTTGTGGGACCCGAGAAGAAAGGTCATGTTCGTTAACCAGCCTTCTTTCTTTCATGGTCGTCGTTTTACCCGACAAAAACGCTAAAGTCCCACATACCACAATTCCCGAAAAAATCTGGTCTTTTCTTGGAAGTTGGTCCAAGTGTTCGGAAAAGAGTCAGGTCTTTACTATGCTTCTTCTCGCACGAGAAATCAGTCGCAAAATATATAACCCAGAGCTAACTTGTAACCACGAATTAATATTGCCATTGCATCAGCTCACTGATTGCGAAGTCTGAAATAAACCTTAATATTTCGGATATAACAAAAATTCTTGATAGTTTTTCTATCAAGGAATAATCAATAATATAATTATTTATTTTGAAGATTTGTTTTTCTGTTAATCACTGGGGTTAATAATAAAAATCCACAATTATTTTGCGACGTTTCGTCAGCTTGGTTTGCTGACCTCTTCAGGCTTATAGGTTTAAATTCAAAAATCACGTTGGTCATTAGAAAACATAAAGTTGATTATTAACCCCAGTGATCAACAGAAAAACAAATCTTTATACTAAATATGGAGGGTGATAGATGTTTCCATACCAATAATTATTTATTGCTTATCACAAATTATGGAAAAGAAAATTCGAAAACTATAAGAAAATCATTTGTTATTTTTAAACACGATTGTTAGCAAATTAATAGCAGCTGGCGTGGGGCAGAGAGATGTGGGCTCCGGAAACTACAACCACAATCCTTCTCCAAAAGATAGATCCCGATGCAACTGGAGGTGTATGTCTTCCGACTCGTCACTTCCCACAACACCAGAAGACTATCGAACCGGGAAAATCGCTTCAATTCACACTCAATACATAAGGGAAAAAACACTAGATACTTCATGGATTATTTATCACTTCACTTCACGATAATCCGAAAAGGCGTAACACTAAACACTGTTCAAGTATCACTTATTTGATAAGAATACTGCGTTAGAGTAATCATTAAGACTTAAGAATGCACGAGTCGAAACTCGAGCGGATAATAATCAATATCAATGTGAATAATGTAGCGCATCGAACGGAACTGATAAGAGCAAGCTGGATATAGCCCAGATAAGCTGAGCGAGCCACCGAAACTGCAACACTACTTCTTCACGCCCGTAGTCGCAAGGTGTCGAGCGAAAGACCATAAGAACAGTCACCGCGCGGAACAATAGCGTCAGGGACTAGCTCCCAAAATAATCATAAACCTTATTAGGAATAGTAAATATTTCTCAATTATAAACTTATTTGAGATATTCACTAAATCAAATTTAATAGGCTCAAAAAAAGTATTAACAATGATATTATACCATTTTTATTCAATTTTATAAAATTATGAATTTTCCACTCGATTTTTCAATTAATGCTATTTGTATGAAAATACTACATTCTTCGTTACATTGGCTTGAAAATTAATTTAATATTTTTTTAAATAAAAAAATGTATGCGGACATAAACCTATGTGTAAACCTACGTCTAGCAAGTATAAGTCTAAACACTTATAACCTAGGGCAGACCTGGTTTTTTCTGTCGGCCACTTGAACCAAGTCTCAAAAAGGAGCAGTTTCGTTCGGGAAGTGTGTTATGCGATAAAATCGAGAATTCGAAATTAGAGCCACAGGTCAAGAGATAGGAAAATAAGCCTACAAAACGAATTATCTCTTCTAAAGAAATCTACAAAATTTGATTCATACATTTATTGATAGGATTCACAATTTTTCTTGTAATCGTATACAATACTATTGAAACATCGAAAATATGAATGTTGAGCCAAAGTATATTTATATACTTTTTTTATTATAAAAACAAAACGATAATAATACATATACTTAAACATCAGTGCATATTATGATTGATAATAATATACATTTATTGAAATGGCACACTTCACACAATGGGCAATCTCGAATAAAGATGGATGGAAAATAAGGAACAGATACTAAAATGATGATAAACAACACAATTTTTGCATTTATTTTGAAATGTTTTTTATGTTAGTGTCATCAAATCTTATATCCAAGACTATGGAATTTAATATATTAAATTTTTCAACATATTGATTCATTGTATGTTAAATTGTTATCAGCAATGAAAACTTAAGTAGGTAATGTTTTAATATAAAAGTTAACTTTTACAGGTTTCATTCAAGCTTAACTTTTAAAGACCTCCTAAAGGAGAAAAATGTTTTTCGAGAATATGACCATTGGCTCTCCCCGCTATCACTTCAAAATAATAATAAAAAAACTTTTACAATTTCGACTACGGTTGACAGTACTTCTGGCGTGAAGATTGAATAGAAAAGTATACAACACGTAAAAGTTATATAAATAAGTAACCAAATTCGAAATAAACTATTATTTTAATCTCTAATCAAAGTTGGCACCAAAGGTAGAACATAATACCCAAACATCGCAGTTTGTCTTTTTCAATCAAGAAAAAGTGTGCGTTCTGCATGACTTTTCGTGCGTGACGCCGGATATCCGACGCATTACGTGAATAGTAATATACCGGAACTGGCTGGTCTTGAGTTGATTCTTTCACTTTAATCGAACTTGTTCCGTAATAATTAACTAATGAAAGTTTCTATATAAGTTATTAAAGAAGTCTTACTTTTAGTTTTTATTTTAGTTTTAGTTTTAGTTTCATGGACAGCCGGCTAAAAGCATGCATTATTATCGTCATTACTCACAAACATTCTATGGTTTTCAAGTTCTTCATTGTTAATAATTGTATGCATCCCATCCAACTGAATTGCGCCGCAAATACGCTCATATGTGCCAACGATACAAAATTTGGCACCACAAAAACCTGAAAGTTGCAGCAGGTGTTACCTACGGGGGTGGGGGCTGAAACCACGCCCTCTCCGCCATTAACAAATCCAATTTTAGATTGCATGATCTTGAAGAACTCTAAATGCACTGATATGCGCCTTTAATCAAAAACAAACATTCCAGAAGAAAAAATCCAATTTTCTTTCTCGAAACAAAGATTGTCAAATAATTTTAATTTTTGAAAATTGTAATAGTAGATTGTACATCAAGCGAGATACAGCGTCGATTACCAACGAGCGTGAAGCTTTGTACGCGAGCGTAGCGAGCGTGGCAAATCGTGCGAGTTGGTAATCGACGTATCCCGCTCGTTGCATACGATGCTTTTCCCAATCACTGCATAGGTACGAGCGACCACGTTTGGTTAGAAGTATCTAAGTTGCGATGCGCAGTTTCAGGGTGGAGGGGTTGATTGGAGATGCGCATGGCATCACTTAGTTCTCTAGAGGACTAAATGCCACATTACTTCGCTGTGGCGTCACCAATCGAGTAAAGACCAACTTAGATTTTTCTGAATGAACGTCTAAGTCGCAAGTTCTGGCGCGGGTATTGGGGAAAAGTATTTATAATATTATCACTGGGCGTGAAAATGGTTCATGCAGTGATTCTAAGCCCTCTTTAGTAACAGGCTCATACCCGTCGATATCTTATCGTACATATGCATTGACGAGAATTTTAAAAAAAGTACAGTGCGGTAGGTTGTAAAACCTCAGTGCTATGGGACTTTAATGTTCCGACCCACAGTGGGAGGAATCGAGAATTTACTGTTCATAATCCACTACAACCCACAATTCTTGACCGATTTTAATGTTGTTTTAGAAATGCTCAGGATTAAATCCTGCAGAACGACTTCAAGCCCGACTTTTTAATTTTACCATGTGGAATTTATTATTTAAGCAAATAGAACGTCAAAATTGGACATTTTACGAATATCACTTGTCTTCTCAAAAGAAAAGACTTAAGAGGAGTCGCTATCCATTAGAATTATTGCAGATGCACTTCAGGAACACAAAAATGCTCAAATATCTCGTATAAGTAGTATTCAGAGTGGAAGAAAGCCATTAGATAACATTTACCATTATTCTAAATATACTAATAAACACTTTCAAATTAATCCTAAATTATGATAAACAGCTTCAGCAAAATATAAATGTTAAATATTTGTACTGTTAATGACAATACTGTAAACAAATATAAAAATGTAGCATTTTCCATCGGAAAAAAATGATTTTTTCTGCTAAATCATCTTGCAGCAATCTCAGTGGTTATATTTCAACAAAAAAGTGTGCCCCCGGGCCGCAATTGTTATTGTTTTATTAAATTTTTTAAATAAACACTCATCTATAGAAATAATTTTACGTCCGAAGAAGCGGTTTTTAAGTCATGATTATTTTAATGCATCTTGATAGTGTTAATTCTTAGTTAATATTATTACTAAATAATTATAGCAAATTGTATCTTTTCTGAACAAAATATTTAAGAAAAATAATTTTCCTATATTATTTTTCTATACTATAATATCCATGGACTTGGCACTTAGCACTGCTCTTATCAGATCACTTGATTGAATTACAAAAATCCTTCCGTGAGTGATAATATATACTTGGACAGACCCGTGTAGATTATTCAAAAATCTAACTCTAAAAAACAATCCTCCCACATAATGGGCTGTAACCGTCTAAAGCCTGAGATAAAGATAAGCTTCCTTAATTTAAACAGAATCTAGTGAACCTTATATAAGTCCCGGTGGCTCAGACGATAGCGCGTCAGGCTTTCGATCAGAAGGACTGGGGTTCGATTCCTCTGCCAATATCAATGGAAACTTTTATATGTACATTTTGTAACGTGGTGCATGGCACACGTCACATAGCTTGCCCCTTTCCACCCCGAAGACTGGTATAGAATGGTAACGTTCAGGCAGTAAGTGATCGGATGACTGTATGTAACTTAGCACCGACATCATGGTTAGCGAAGTGTTAGCGCGTCGGGTTTCGAGCCAGCGTCCAAGGGTTCGATTCCCCGGGACGGAATCAACTTTCACTGACACTTATTCGTTTCGCTTTCGACACTCGAAAGTCACGCGTTCTTCGCTTGCATCACTTTCCCGGTTATAAACTCGAGCTCGGAGACATACAATCCTATTACGCCATTTCCAATGGGAGTTTCTTACGTATCGTCTTCCAAGTTGCACTTGTCATGCTCCATAGTTTCACCTCCATATCATTTCTTGATAAAGTCACTTATACAGTCTTTTAGATTGTCCGTGTCCCATACCATTTCTTCATCAGTATTCTTAATTCCGACTAAGTCAGTATTACTACTTCCTTTCCTAATTTGCTTCACCTATTCTCAACAAAATTTCTTATTTCCTTCAAGATCATTTGGGACAGATTTTATCATTCCACCAAGCATGATCAGTCAATCTTCATACAACCGCAGTACCACAAACTTCAGATTCACTCTTAAAGATGATATCCTCTACATGTGTATTACTTAATTCTCTATTTCAACTCGCGTCTGCTTCGAATTCTTCTTCTTCTCTATCCTTGATTCACACAGAGGAAAATAGAAGATCAATCTGAACATCCAGATGCTCAGACTGACTATATTTGAGGGTCAACTATGGGATAGCCTTCTAGAATGTCAAAGCGACTATCTCTAGAAGATTAAACTAGAGGTTTATATACAATATCTCAGAGAGTCGACTTGATCATTTCAGTTTAAAATTATCGCTCACTCCGAAAATGGTCTCGAGCTTTTAATTTTCACGCGCATGATTGACGCGCAAAGATTGACTCTCTGCGACGCTTTATCTGATCCTCTGCAGATTGGCGAAATTAGTGAAAACAAGTTGATCGTATTGACCATCCTGGAAGGATACCTTAATTATCCTAATAGTGAGTCTGAACTTTTTCTAACAGTCAGACTGGCCATAAAATGAGAGTCTCTTTATGTCGGAAAAATTATGGAAGGCCCTTTCGACTATCTAAAAGATCTTATTCTCTAAATTTGGACTCTCTAACTTTGACCCTCCATTTCTCTCCTTGTAGCTTCATTTTTGAAACGATAAGGTAGTGAGTTCCGCATTCAGAACCTCTTATAAACTCTTGTATCTCTTACTAGCCTTCTCAGTCTCCATCCGCTACAACAAAGTCAATCATATTGTAGCTTTCACCTCTGTGTCAAGTATACATGTGAATAATTTTATATTTAAACCCAGTATTTACAATGAACAGACCTTTTTCTAAGCATAATCTAATCAATTTCTCCCCGTTCTTGTTCGTTTGTGGATCTCCAAAATGTCCAAGCACCCTGTCAGTACCTTCACGTTGTGAACCAACCCAGACATTGATATCTTCTAATAAAATGATTCTTTCCTCAGGATCACAAGTAAATATAATATCATTTATCGAGTCCCAGAAGATGTTTTTTGCATTATTATATTCACCATCAACTGGAGCATAGCATGCTAAAACAAATAGCGTTATGGTTCCCATCTGGATTCGTATTCTATTGTTCAAATTATCCTTAAATATTAAAAATGAGTCTACCTGAAACTGGAATATGTAATTTCAACTTAAATATATTATGTAAATTTTGAAGATATGGAAGTAAAAAATTGGCTATTCAAATAGCCATGGATATGAGAAGTGAGAGAGTGCGAAGGTCTGCCATCTAGGGACCTAATATTCATATTGACAGCAGAGAAAGAACAGATTGTTCTCCTTCTCTTCCTTACTCTCTATTCATTTGCAGATCAACACTGTCGACCCTCCCCCCCAACTCCGTCAAACGGCATGAATCCCCGCCACGATGTTTAGGAATGTGTGGCTCTTGCCACCTATTTCTATGTGCATGCAAATAGGGGTCCTCTTCACTCACTGCCCTGAGCGTCAACTGTAGGTGACTTCTAGTACTAGATATCATCCCAGATGTTTATACTTATAATTCAGATATAATAATCTGTAATCCAGATATTATACACTATAATAAAAGATAACTAAGTCTTTTCTTGACTGAGATTATACGCGATTACATTGTTTTTATTATATTTTTATTTTTTTCGTTCTAACATCTAGTTCGTATAATTCATTTTTCTCAGTGAAGAGACACTTATTGTAAAGATAGGAAACGATAATTCTACTTATCGCATAAAGGGAGAACTGAACAGACTCTGCGAAAGGTATATTACCTCTGTAATCTGTGTATATTAAAAATAATTTATTGAGAAACTTCATTATCATATCTGCCTGTGAAGCAACTTTCCTTTTGTAATTATATTACAGTTTCTGCATACTATTCAATACATGTGCGAAATTCTGGGGTACCGGATGATCAAGGCGTTGCGCCTCACGTCACCCGATGTGAACGCGGCGCGGCGATCCGCTCAGGTGACGACATTATGCGAAATTTCATTATGAAAAGTCCGTACCCACTCGTATGCTCTGATAGTAAAAGCTAAACAGTTCCATGGCTGCATCCGTTCCCTGACAAAACTACAAGCGAATATAGTCGTTGCAATGCACGCATACACCACCGGATGTTTCAGTTTCATCACTTTCTTCTTGTTTTTATCAAGTTAGGCAGTTTTCATTTAGCATGATAATAATTAGGAAACAAGAGCACAATGTTAAAATTTTCACGTATTATTCTCAAAGAAAAAGCGGGGGATAAGTAACGTTGCAGGTAATAAGTGAAGGCAGGTAGCGTACGGACCCAGCGATTCCCAAACTACTGCCACGGTCGGGGGATACTACCCCTGCCCGGCAGTCGACGTAGGGGGATACCAACCCTGGCCCGGCAACTCGGCATGAAGCAAATCTTTAAATGCATGCAAAATTACAAGAACTTTTAACTGGGATTAAAGCGATTAACAGATATTTATAAACTTTTTTCGCATTTTCTTAAAATTAGATCGGGAAATTGATTCAGCTAATTAAAATTTAATTTATTAACATTTTAGCAAATTTTAATTTTCTCAACCGGCGCTAATCCTCTAACAATGGAAATGTCTGACAAAGCATGCAACCACCCGCATGATCGGCAGTCGAGTATCCCCCTTGTGTTCCAGTATTGTGACAAAATTATAGGGTGGCGGCCCTGACCCTTCCTGAAAACTGCGAAAAAAAATTTGGGAAACGCTGCCCTAACGGCCTAACAGAGCATTTTTGCCCATTACCTGCAACTGGTCACGAATCATAAATTATTTATAAGTTTCATTGAATTTGCAGTCAACACACAAAAAATAATTGATTAGGATAATTATTAATAACTAGTATTACGATTAGGCTGCACTTCAATCAAACTGATGGTTCAATTATCAGTGGGACGAAATCAAAAAACGAGGTTCAAAATAATTTTTGGAACGCAATTCTTGACCGAATTGGATGTTTTATAGAAAAATTCGGTATTACTATATATATTTTTTAATTTCTGCATTTATAAACTTAATATTAAGGTAAATTACTGAAACAATGTTGATTTTATCAAGTTTCTCTTTATCTTTTTCGAAAATTTTTCTCCTATACCCACTGTTGTAACTTATAATGAGCGCGATTGTAGGGATAAAGAGAAATTATGGAGTTCTAACGTTACATTTTATAAACAAATTATGCTAACAAATAGGAAATCGACATTAAAATTACTTTTTTTATCGATCAGGCGATACTTGATCATGAGAATTTATCATCTGATAGTGTTTGTTAATTTTGTAAACAAATTAAATAAACAAATGCCTAGCGTCGACATTTAATTGAAAAAAGACATTACTTTTTCTCTGAATTGTCCTTAATTTATATTACCAGTGACTTATAGTATTGAAAATGTTAATTCGATATTATTTGTTGAGTTTATAAATAAATGATCGACATTTATTGACATTACACATGACGGATAATGTCATCCGAGAGGAATTACCAGAAAAGCGTTTTCATTACCTATAAATGTTGACAATGTGCATTTTCTATAATTTTTCTGTATCAAAATTAACAAATAATATTAGTTGATCTATTTTAATGATTAAGCAGCGCCTTGTCGGCAAAAGCAAGCAATTGAAACACCGAAATATGCTTCATGACAAGCACAATTAAAAAATCAGCCAGAACAAATCTCTTTAAAATCTAATTCTGAATTTTTCTTAAAAAAAGATCTAAAATCAGACTAGAATTGCATTATAAAAGTAATTTTGAACCAGCTTATATAATTTCTTCCTTCTGTGTGACCTATGGGATGTTTAACTAAACATTGATTTCTGGCTATTCATAGGAGAAACAACAAACCATAACTCCGTAAACCATCAATTTAATTCTTTGTCGCAGGTAGTTTGGCCCTAACTGATTCTCAATATCAGATATATTTTGCATAATCAACCTTGAACGAATCACTAGCCACATTACTGTTTTTACAGACGACTGTGAATTACTAAAGTTACCCTGGTCTGCTTCATTAAGTGCTTTGAGCTAAAACTATTCCTTATACGAGCGCAGCAGTGAGAACACCATCTCATTGTAAATAGATATCATGGTAACGACATTTCAAGGACCAATAATAGGGCACTAGTAGGACGAAGAAAGGGGAGGTAAAGAGCAAGATACTCTCTCTCTCTTAACTCTGGTGTATATTAAATCTATAGTTACTCCAAACACCTTTAGGAGGTATTCATGTACTTACATATAGTTATACATTGCTCGTTATGGTGGTAGTACTGTGCCCATTAACATTCGTGATCGGTTGCACTAAGGCCCTCGATACTCGAAATCATGTCGTAACGCTTAATGAGACAAGCCTTAGAGCTTAAACTCAACTGAAACTTATTATACTAGAAGAAAAATCCGTCGCTCGTTAGTCGCACCTTGTACTTTGTTCACATCATCTTTGAAAAGCGATATTTCTCCACTCTTACAATAATGTAAGCTCGTTATGATAAAAAAGAAGCAAAATGTAAAGTTCACAAGATTTTTTCAATTAAAGTTAAATAATTTACTATTTATTTAAGTAACATCTTAAAATAAATTACAGAGCAAAGCTGAATTATAGGTTACTTAAAAATGAACTATCTTTTTAAGGCCTGACATAATACAAGAAAGGAAGTAGTTAAATTGGGTTACTGTACTAATACTTTTTTTTATTCATTTAATGTTGGTATTTTATCTCTTTATATTATAAAAAGGCACTTATGTTTACACAATTAATACGCAGATATTACGATACTATTCAAGAGTAGCGCAGGTAGCGCAGCAACAGAATTCACATAAACACTGGAATAGGTCAATAACAAGGGAAAAACATTTTTTTGTGTAATGTATCATTATAATTGTGGGAGTACGCATGAAAAATTGCTTTATAGCTTATTCTAGTTTAGAAGATATTCATGCACTATACTCATGTCCCAAACGTCATAGGATCACAAAACTGGGGTTTCGGTAATTTTATGGATCAAGCAAAAGTTTGCATCCTTCAGAACTTTGACTCTAATAGAACTCTATTTGAGAGTTCCGTTTTAGTTCGTTGATATTCGATAGATGGCAACATAAAAAAATATGCAGGCGGTAAGAGTTTCAAATATAACCTTAAAAAAGCTCGCATCTCAAGTATATTATCTTCCTTACAAGAATGACCAAGCTCTATAGTCTCTAATAGAAAGGCACCTTTTTCTTGCAGCCCCCTTATAACCAAAAATCGGTTCTAACATTCACTATGTGCTTACAACTATGTGCTTAAAACGCCAGGAAATTATCCGACTATATGACTTCATACGTAACTTCATACGGACCATAAGGGCCTTTTTCTTGCAGACACCCACAATTAAAGACTAAATTTTAAATTCAGCATCAGTTGAAGTAAAATTTAAGCCACAACTAAACTTAAATAACTGATCATAAATTGAAGAAAACTTTCAGTTTCTTTTTATTTCCGTAACAATCAATATTGTTACAAGTAATAAATAGTTAAAATAAACTCGAAATTAAACTACTTATAGCTATATAAAGTTAAGCAATGCCTTTATGGAGCATGGCAAACGAGATTGGTTGCCTACTAACTCAGGATGACACACTGAACAAATGTAGTTTTTAAGACGGTAATATCCATGTATATATAATTTAAAAAAAAGGTTACAAAACCACCGCAGGGTCTCACTGGGAGTAACTGCTATCTAAAATGACATCGGCTCCCAGTAGAACCGCGGTAAATCACACTTATGGCCACGTCTCACGACCGTCAGATGGGTGGCATGATGAAATCACGACGACAGGCCGCCAAAAACCTCGTGTGTTTTGACGACACGAAGCTATGTTCCTTTGACAAGGACTGTTTTTCTACATTTGGGGCATAGTTTCTCAAGTGTACCCACCTCGAAAATGAAAGTTGTCCGATCGGGATACAATTTGGCCCTATTGTAGTCCTATTAGATAGTACTCCTCACACCAAAAATTAATTAATTTTGATAATTACACAGGACCACAAAATCTTAACCGTTGCAACACGGAACAGACTAAGTGGGTGTTATATTTTCGGGGTCGCTGAATTCAAATCCGTTGTCCGTTTGGTCCCTTCAGGTCAGGGTCAGGGTCAAGGTCAATTAAAGGTCAAGCCAACAAAATTCATCGCTAACCAAATCAGTCAGAGTACCTATAGGTTTTCGGGATCGCTGAATTCGAATCCGTTGTCAAGGTCAGTTCAAGGTCAAACTTACAAAATTCATGTCCTTTTCGTCCCATAAGGTCAGGGCCAAGGTCAATTCAAGGTCAAACCTACAAATTTGATCGCTAACTAAATAAGTCAGGGTACCCGTAGGTTTTCGGGGTCGCTGAATTCGAATCAGTTGTCCTTTTGATTTCATCAGGTCAGGTTTAAGGTCAGTTCAAGGTCAAACTTACAAAATTCATCGGTAACCAATTAAGTCAGGATACTCACAGGTTTTCGGGATCTCTGAATTCAAATCCGTTGTCCTTTTGGTCCAATCAGGTCAGGGTCAAGGACAATTCAAGGTCAAACCTACAAAATTGATCGCTAACCAAATAAGTCAGTGTATAAATTCCTGAAAATAAACCAAGAATCTAACGATAAAATTTGGACAACCACCACTAAATGTTCCTATTGCAATTCCTAAAAACAAAACACAAATTTGTTTCTTTGGACAAAAATAAAAAAGAGGAAAGAAAAATGAGAAGGCAACCAACCAAATCCCCTTCCTTCTATTTTTATTTCTTTCGTCTTTTTTATTCTTACTACTATCAAATCACAATAAAAAACATGGATAATAATCACCAACGTTTTTTTAATTCTCAGGTATCCGGAAGATAGCATCGTGTTTCCGTTGCTGTTCCCACCTGTTCTAATCTTTCTTGCCTTGATAAGGATGCTGTGTGAGCATCGAAACCTTGGTGAATATTATCCATGTTTTTTATTGTGATTTGATAGTAGTAAGAATAAAAAAGACAAAAGAAATAAAAAAGAGAAAGAAGGGGATTTGCTTGGTTGCCTTCTCATTTTTCTTTCCTCTTTTTTATTGTTGTCTAAAGAAACAAATTTTTATTTTGTTTTTAAGAATTTCAATAGGAGCATTTTGTGGTGGTTGTCAAAATTTTATCGTTAGATTCTTGGTTTATTTTCAGGAATTTATACATTGACTTGAGTGTTGGACGCTAAATGGGATTTTGAATTTGATTTTATTCTAATTTAAGATTCTTATATTGCCCATAAGTCAGGGTACCCATAGGTTTTCGGGGTCGCTGAATTCGAATCCGTTTTCTTCTTGATACCATCAGGTCAGGGTCAAGGTCAGTTCAAGGTCAACCTTACAAAATACATCGCAACAGATTCGAATTCAGGGACCCTATATAATATATATATATATATATATATATATATATATAT
>CAKNWT010254029.1:0-10410 GCA_932066315.1 Andricus coriarius | reverse complement strand
CAAAAATAATTTTTGATTTCCACGTAGATTAGGGAAATTTTCTAAAAACTCTTAAAGTATTACCGTATGTTCAGGAAGATATTTGGCTCTAAAATATTTGATAAACTAGCACAATATTTTGAATAATTTTGCACATTTTTTTTGAAAAAATATTGATTAATGTTATAGTTATCTCAAAGATTTCTTTCCGTCGTTTTCATATAAGATTATAGAAAATTGTCGATTTTTTAACAGTTCGTCAAAGAAAACTTCAAATTTTTATAAATTTCTTTCGATTTTTAATGAATAATTATTAAGTTGATGAGTTTGTATGAAAAATAAAATTTTTCTAAAAATAATATTCGATGAAAATAATTGCTTTTAATGTTGGATGTTACTTTTGGCTTTAGGGTCAGAGTAAATAATTCAGTCAATTTTTAATTGAACCAAACGTTTCGGCGCACAACGGTGGCCCTCATCAGTGGTTAATTTTTATTCTTGTGAAAATTCCAATGCGTATGCATTCTGACAGACTGAAATTATAATCAAAATCTACAAAAAAAGTTTTTGATTAATCAGTTAAGTGTAGTACACTATGCACCACGATTCGGTTTCTTGCCGCTCTGAGCTGGTAGTTCATGAGAACTTCGCCAGCGCGCGCGACGTGTCGCCTCTCTCGAAATAGAAATGACGCGTCGAGTGTTTAAGAAAGCAGTCGACGCGAAGGAAAGCATACTTATATGGCGCAGAGGCAACTGTGATCAAGAGTATGACGATCAAAAGTGCGGTTCCTTCATTGCTTTTTTTATTAGTATTGCACAATTTTTGGGGAATTTCGCCCACATAAATTTCCGGATATTCCCGAAATTTAAAATTAAGACAGAATAACACATGTAGTATTTCCTATTAAAGTTTTGGGAATTTCCCTAATAAACTTTGGGACAAATTTCACAAAATGTGTGGAAATTATCGTAAACACAATTTTAGGGAAAATTCCCCAAGAAATTATGTGTAGTGCATTATTTAGATTAAAAGTGCCCCATAATTTTTAATATAACTCAATCGGGACCTGATAGGGTAACGACTTGGCACTGACCCGGCAACCCGATCGGGCTAACAAGTTCAGCCCAGACTGGTCCGTGCGTTTCATCACGGGTCTGATCCGACCTGGCTTCCCGATCTGGACCCCATTTGGCCGGATCCGGCCCCGATTGGGGCCAGGGCAAAATTTCTGCTAGGGAAGTGAATAATCATTTTCGGGAATTTTTTAAATGTATTCATATTTATTATGATTATACATATACATTGCAAGTTTTGTGATTTATAATACACAGTGGGGAGATTATATTGAACCTTGATGAAAATAATTGTTTGTAATGTTGGATGTTAATTTTGGCTTCAGGGTCAGAATAAGTCATTCAGTCAATTTTTAATTGAACCAAACGTTTCGGCGCACAATGGTGGCCCTCATCAGTGGTAAAATTTTATTCGGGAAAAGACAGTTACACAAAAATGTTTATCAGGGACGCAGTGTAAGAATATTATTTAAAGAAGGAAATTATTTCAAGTTTGGTTTGGTACAATCTTAAATGTCTTTGGTAATATCTGCATAAATTTAAATGCTTGTTGCCCTTACAATAATTGGATATTTTTACGAAAATAATATAAAATGAACAATTTAAACTAAAGTTTAAAAAATCTCTATAGTCTATAGTCTACAGAAATTAATTAAATAAAATCTGCAGTGAAGCTCATCCCTTACGGGCCAATTTAATTCTAAGCATTTGTTGCTTTCATTAAATTCTGTGACATATTATTCATATTCTATGCAACATATGAAATTTAAAAAAATCTAGTAGCACAAAAAAAAAAGCGACATATTACTCTGAAAAAGCGAGCCAATTAAGAGCGTCCAATTACGCCAATTTATTACGCCTTCTCACCTCTCTTCCCCTTTTTCCTCTGAGGTTTATAGCTTTCGTCTAAAGTCTAAAGCTTCTTTGGAATCGAGTTTATACTTCCACCATCGTAATTGGAAAAATGTTAAGATGTTATGTTTTAATGAAAATATTATCTTGGACTTATATTATTTTAATAACAGGCAGAAAAAATCTGCTAAATTTACAAGATGATTCGTATGATCATTTAGCAACTTTATTACCTCTAAATTCTGAATACTCCCGGATTAACTTAGAAAAAAATAATTCCGTTATGACCTACAATCCCATATGCCTTGATATTTTACTTTTAATGAAAATAAAATCGCATGGTTAAAATTTAATTTAGAACTGTAAATTAAAGTTTTTATTTTATTTTATGTGAAAATTTAGATTTTGAAACGTTTTTTTTAAATTATTAGATAGGGAGTTTAATTTTCACATCTCTCGACCTAAAAAACTGTAGAAATAAACAAGAGGTTCAAAAAAATTCGAGTAACACATGGCAACGTTTCGGTTAAATAAAAATTAGTAAAATTTTTTTTATTATATTGATGTTCTTTCAATTTTAATATTGTTATTTTATATTTTTACAAGGAGCTTAAACAAGGCCTAGATTTGGCCGAAACGTTGCGCCGCATCGCACAGTAGGGCAAAACGTCAAACTTTTTTTCAAAACAGCCTAGAGCCAAAAATTCTTAATCGGTTTTGATCTTCTTTACTTAAAATATTTTTAACTAATTTTCAAAGAGAATTATGAGAGCCAATTTTTGAATTTTTTTCTTATTTTACTTCTATGTTAACAAATTGAGTTAACAAAGTAAACTTTTACAACTTTATTTTTTATATTTCCGTAAACAATTGAAATTATCTCGGAATCAATCAAAATAGGTGAAGTAGCATCTAGTACATAGAGTCGATTCATCAAATGTATTATTTCATTTTTTATAAACAAATTGTATAGACTTTTAAAGTTGGTGATTCTAGGATTTAAAAAAATTTATTTTTAGGAAATCGACTTTGTATTCTATCGTTGGTGGTGCAGGATAAAAAATATTGATCCCAATTAATATTTGGTAATTTTATAAACAAATAAAAATATAGGCATTCAAGAAAAAAATCACCCATTTTTTCATCATAATCGTTTGAAATTGTCTTCACAGTGACGGCAAATTTTATGACCTTATTTTTATACAAAATTTAATAACGTTATAAACAAATTCTATAAACAAATACACTATTCGGCGATTTATTCACAGAAGTATATTCTACTTCCACTTAAACGACTAACGATTGATTTAATAATGTTTTTTCATTAGCAAACTTTATACTTTTAATATAATTAGTAATGTTATTAACAAATTATATAAAAATGCACTATTTGGCAATTTATTCGCCGAAAATACGATCTGCTTTCACGAAAAAGACTTTTAATTAATTAAATAGCGATGTTCGATTAGAAAAATTTGTTCTGTCAAAATATCTTTACATGTCATAAACAAAATTATATAAACAAATTCACTATTCCTTCACGTATTTACAGCAATACATTCTGATTTCACTGAAACTATTTCAAATTGACCAAATAGTGATTTTCTGTAAACAAATATTTTTCACAATATTTTTTAAAATATTTTAAACAAATCTTATACTAAAATCAGGGTGCCCCCCCTCCTCCCCGGACAACCGGTAGAAAGCTGGGATTGAAATATTATACCGGGACATTTTTCGCATTTCGTAATTCGCGCGTTTTGTAGCTTGTGAATTGTTGCTAAATAAACTTTCCTCAAACATTGCAGGTTCCTTTAAACTCTTTTAAACACTTTAAATTGACATGAAATAAATAGAATTCTCAGTATAAAGAAGTTTTAATATTACGATTTTAGGTGACTAATTTTTTTTCAGTTTTAAGTGAATAGTGTTGCATCAGATCGAGTCAATACGAGAAATGCTCGAGAGTTTTTAAATTCTCGTTTTATTATACGACACGATAATATCGTCTTATAATCGTCAAGCGAGATTCTCGACTAGACGAGCGACAGTATCGAGATTCTCGAATATGATGTAAAATTAATATTTTAATAATGAAGGATAAAATACTGTAATTTGATATTCTGTAGGATTTAAAAAAATTATACAATGATAAAATATAATTGATATGATTTAATTATATAAAAAGACTGTAGAAGAGTTTAAAAGAAAATTTTTTAATTTTGCAAGATAACAAAATTGTAGAAAAAATTCGAGTAAATTTCAGAAATCTTTAGATGTTCTAAAAGAGATCAAAAAATCATTTATAAATTTTGAAGTTTTCGAATTTATATTTTTAAAATATAAATTTAAAAAAAAAGATTTTTAAGAATTTTGAAAGGTTTGAAGGGGATTAGAAAATTTTCTTAAGATACCTGGAAACAGTTTTATTGATTTTTCATTTTGAGGATTACAAATTTAAAAAAAATGAGTAATCTTAAAAGATTTAAAAGTTTTGAAAATATTAAAAAATAATTGAAAATTTGAAAATATTAAAAAAAAAATCGTTAACAAAATTTAGATTTTGGGAGATTTGAAACAAAAAATTCAGCAGCTTTTTAAAAATTTTGAACGTTTCCAAGGCAGGAAAATATTTTCTTAAGATTTCTGGAAGAACTAAAAGATTTTCTATTTCGACAAATTAATTTTAAAAGAAAATTTCTGAAGATTTCAAAAGAGTTCCCGAATTGTAAAGATGGAATCGGGAAGATTTTAAAGCAAATTCTAAAATTTTATGAATTGAAAACAAGGTAAAATTTAAAACATTTTGAAAGTTATTAAGGAATTTTAGAACTTTTGAAGAGATTAAATATATTTAAACACATGAAACGATCGGGTCGATTTTTATGACAGCCCTTCACTGTTAGGCCAATTTGAAACAGTTTCAGTGAAAGTTGAATGTATTTTTGTAAATAAATGGCCAAATAGTGAACTTTTCAATATAATTTGTTTATAAAATCAACAACTGTTGATTTTTGACAATATTTTTTATGCAACAAAACCAAAGGTGGGATACAAAGTAGTTTTGCTGAAAATAATTGTTTTGAATCGTAGAACCATCAACTTTGAAATTTTTGTATAGACTTTGTTTATAAAAATTACTTAAGATAATGTATGAATTATTATTATAGTGAAATAGATGCTACTACACTTATTTAGATTGATTCCGAATTTATTTTGATTGTTTATAAAAGAATAAAAAATAAAGTTGCAACAATTGCAATTTTTTTACCTTATTTGTTAACACAAAATTTTCAATTAGAAGTTGAAAATATGATATTTATAAATATCATATTTTCAACTTCTCATTCGATTAAAACATTTTTTGTGGTTTTTTCTCGTAATGAAAGTGGACGTTGACTGGCTCATTGCTTCCAGCCTATTTAGTTTATTTACTGTCCCATTTTCAAAATCCACTATAGCCTCGAATTATCAAACTTTACTTTCATGAAAGGGGATTATATCCCTCTGAAAATTTGGAATCGATATTCGAACAACGAATATCCATCAGTCTCCCTTTTGTTCCCTGTTACGGTACGAAATTTCGTAAATAAATAATTTTATCTTTAAATTAGTCATCATACGTTTTTTTGGTCCAGTATTTTCCACAAAAGCTTAGAAGTTTGTGACACAAAAAAGCATCTCTATATTTGTAAATCTCATAAAAAAATAGTGACAATTAAAAAAGCCCAGGAAACCGCAATTATATAAAAGTTCAAAATAATTTTTAATCGCAATGAAACAAACATTATTTATGTGCTTTATTGTGTATTTCCTCTGAACGACGTTTGCGAAATAATTTACAGACATTTTTCCGTTGAAGCTCATCACCAATTTATCAGAGCACACTTAATTAAATTACATCCTTCGCCTAAAGTTTGATATAAAACCTTGGTAAAGAGAAATTTTTGAAAACATCCTGCCATTAATTATAATCATAACTTTTCATCAATAAGTGCATGTTAAAAAAATCTATTCGCGGCGCGGACACATTCTCATCGCACGCCATGTTTGTGCACAGACCTTTTATAATTAAAGGATAAGGCATCGACAACTGCATTTTGGTGATTGTGAATTCTCTTTTGTTAAAGCTCCTTCGGCTTTAAAGAACACATTCTTATCACGTATCTCGTGCTTCTGGACTGCTTATTCAGATATTGCAAAACAAAGTAAAAATTTTATTTTTTATGATTGCTTTAATATTTATTCTTTATTTAACATTAATTTTTATTCTCAGCTACCCTGAAAAAAATATCATTTCAATAAATTTATATTATTGCAATTCATCAGTTGTAGGAAGGATGACTGGGGAGGCTTGGTAAAATTATGAAATCCGCGTAGCCGTTAACGAAAAGAAAAAAGCGTATCTAAGAAAGTTCGATATTACAGGCCTTAGCGAGGACGAGAGAATTAGACTAGAAAATTATTATTATAGGGGAAGAAAGAGAAAATCGAAATTAATAGTTAGCGAAAGCAAGGATAAAATCAAAGCGGAAGAAGAGTGTATTAATTTTTACGTAACTTGTGTCGTTTTTCCAAAAAATTAATTTGTTTATTTTCAATGTTATTTTTTGCGATTGAAACAAAAACTTCGCATCCTATCAAAAAATGATTTTATTTTTTGTTCCTTACGTTATTATTTACTAATAAATCAAAAACCGCAATCCTATTTAAAAATTATTAATAAAAAATTTATAGCTTTTTTGTGTAAACAACTTTTTTCAATTTTTTCGTAGCTTGTGTAGTTTTTACAAAAAATTAATTTTTTTATTTTTCATTCAATTTTTTACGATTAAAACAAAAACTACGCATTCTATCAACAAATAATCAATAACAAGTTTGTAGCTCTTTTTGGGGTGAGCAACCTTTTGTTTTTCAATTTTTTTCGTACGTTGTGTCGTTTCCCAAAATTTTTGTTTTGATGTTATTTTTTCTTATTAAAATAAAAACTACGCGCCCTCTTAAAAAATGGTTAATATAAAATGTGTAGATCTTGCTTGGTAAACAATTTTGATCTATTCATTTTTTTTTATCTTGTGTCATTTTTCCAAAAATTTTATTTTATTAATTTTAATTGTTATTTTTTACGAGTAAAACGAAAACTACGCGTCCTATCAAAAAATAATTCGAAACAAATTTGTAGATATTTTATGAGTGAACAAGTTGCCTCAAACAATATTTTTTTGTATCTTGCATATTTTTACCACAAAATGGAATTTTTTTATTTTCATAATATTTTTTACGATTAAACCGGAAAGTATACGTCTATCAAAAAAATTCTGTTGAGAAAATTTGTTCATTTTTTTCAGATGAACAATTTTGCTAATAAAGATTTTTTTGTATATCTCATATAGTTTTGTTGGAAAATGGAATTTTTTATTTAATCAAAAGCATTTTCGATTAATAAAACCAGAACCGTTGGTCAAAAATGGTTGGATAACGAACTCGTCCTTTCTTTTCAAGCTTTAAAAAAGTTTACCAAAGAACAATCCAATTGGCTCATTCCTTCGAAAGTTATCGTGTAACAGACAACGACGACGACAACAATGACGAGAGACAGACAGTGAAGTAAAATCCATTTTTTCTTGATCAGTGAGTCCGAAAACTTCGAGATCTTATGAAATCGGCGAAACTCAATTTTCACATAAACCAATACCTTCTCATCGAGATGAGAATGTAAAAAACCCCCAGGAGATAATGTAAGGTCTCTTTCGAACGGAGATATGTGAAAATTAAATAATTCAAATCTTCTATGTTTTACTTTAAACTTTCAAACTTTCAAACGATGCAGAGTTTTTAACTTTAAAAAAATAGATTTATTTATGTTTTTTTCAGAAAAAATATTATTTTATTTTCTAACGAACATCAAGCGCCTTTGTTTTCCTCTGTCTTGTTCACTTTATTTTACATACTTGATTTAACGTACAAACCTCATAATAATAAATAATGGGAGTTGAATAGTCACACATCAAACGAATTATTTACACCTTGTAAATAATTTTCTCTTTCTTCAGAAGGTTTTTGAAAAAGGTAATAATCTTTTTCATTAAATTTTATTGCCTTATAAAAAAGAGCTTTAAAAATTATTGAAAATAGAACTGCAATTAAAAATACAATCCAATCTGCAGGAAATCCTATTTACACTTTTCACGCATTTAAAGAATAAAAATATCATTAGGAATAAATGAAATCACTCGCACGAATTCACTAGGTCGTAATTTTTACTCAGGATGTGATTCCCTTTTAATCACCGCTGTAATGTGCTTTAAGCCATTAATGGGTTCGTAAAGGCAGGTCGCGTTCTGAGTGTAAAAAGCTTAGTAAAAGTCTAGAATAAGCGGTGATAAAAGAATTTACCCCCAACGCAATTAAATTCACGTGGGCGATACTAACCAATAACTACCTTTCATTAGTGTCAACGCTTCAATCCACCCACCTAATTGTTTTAGAATTCAATTTCATATTTCTATAATCTGAAATATTTTTATGTTTTGGCTTAAATTTATAGAAAGCATGAATAATTGTAAGGTGACTGTGATGACATAAGTAATTTTGCTGAATTTTCAAAATTCCGAATTTGGAATAGTACCAAAAAAATAGTTGCCGAAACAGAAATTTCTAATTTTCGAAAAAAAAATAAAACCACCAAAATGTTTATTACCGACATTTTAGAACCCGAATATTCAAATTTCCGCATTTTTAAATTTTCGATTGTAGTAATTTAAAAAATGTTCGACTTTGCAAAATAGGAAATTACCGAATTTAAATCTACGGAAAATTGTATCGTGAATTCCGGAATGTACAAATTTCCGCAAAAAATATGTAATACTTTCTTTCTGTTGTAATAACTTTTTTATTTTAATTTGGGTATTTATTCTTAAGTGTACTATTGAATCATATTCTTATATTTTTTCGAGAATTCGAAATTCCGGGAAATAACTATTTTCGAAAATTTGAAAATTCGGGCTTAAAAATTTGAGAAATAAACATTTTTGGTATTCCTGTTTTTTTTTCGGGAATTTCCATTTTTCGGAAAATTTCGATTTCAATCATTATTTTTTCGGTATTTTTCAAAATTTAGGACTTTGGAAATTCTGCAAAACCCAATTTTTAGGATCGAGCAACAAATTTGTTTAAAATTTGTTATGAACAAAAGATAAGCACATTTTTTCTTGAAAAATCGAAAATTAAAATTTTGATCCCACAAAAAATAATTAAAAATCGAAAATTTCATTTTTCAGTAAAACTATGTAAGTTACGATAAAATATAAAAACACAAAAGTTGGTAACCACAAAAAAGATCTTTGAATTTGTTAATAATTATTTTTTATGGAACGCGTAGTTTTTGTTTTATTTCTATCGGCTCTTAAGTATACCTTAGGATTTTTTAAAGACACTTGATCCAGTCATTGCGGAATGGTACACGATCAAAAAAAGTATTGAGTCAGAAAAACCTAGAGTGTTCTCAGTAATCAAAAAAATCGGTGTGTTCTAACTTTTAGATAGGATGTGTAGTTTGTGTTATAATCCTAAAGAAGAGTTTTTTTTTAAATTGTGAAAAATGACACAAGGTGAGAAAAAAAATTAAGAGACAAAAGTTGTTGACCCAAAAAAGATCTAAAATTTTTTTTATTAATTATGTTTTGGTAGGATGCGTATTTTTTGTTAAATTCGCAAAACCTAACATTAGAAATAAATAAATCCATTTTTTGAAAAAGCGACATAAGGTGCAATAAAATATTAATTAACAAAAATGTTTTTTTATAGGATGCGCACTAAATAGTTTCTTCAAAAAATATTAAGTAGGGAACAAAATCTTTCGTAAATCTGCTTGAACAAAGATAACAAAAGAAGTATCAATTTTTCGGTATTGTAAAATTTGTTGATTTACTATTTTCTGAAATTTAAAAATAATTTCGAAAATTAAAAATTCGGTAACTTAGTATTTTCGGGAATTTGCTGATTTCAAGAATTTAAGATTTCCGGAATAAAAATTTTCGGCAGTTTTATTTTTTTTCGGGAATTTTTATTTTTTAGGAAATTTCTGTTTCGGTAATTGTTTGTGTGGTGTTTGAAGATTCGGGAAGATTATGTCATCCCTCAAGATTGAGCAATATAAAAAATGGCAACCGTCTTTATAAAAAATAATTTCTTATAAATACGCAAGAACAATATCGAAAAATGCAAGAAAATCTTTTTGTTGTTATCTCGCATATTTTTTTTAAAATACCAACATTTTTTAGTAACAAATTTTTCTGTGACTTCTAAAATAATAACATAATTCTTAATATGACCGAAATTGAAAAGAAACTTCCTGCGTAGGTTGCTTGACTGATGTGAAGTTAATAAAAGCAGACCACATGACTTACATAATTCAACTCTCACTCCTATTATTTCACATAAAATTATCCTTGTAGCAAAATAGGCATCACGTATAAAGACAATAAAAAATAATGTACTTCAT
>CAKNWT010254028.1:0-10837 GCA_932066315.1 Andricus coriarius | reverse complement strand
TCAATTCTAAATTCTCCAAATTGAAGAAGTTTCGAATGTAAAGGATCAAAGTTACGGAATTTTGAGTGATAAAACTTAATACTTGAATAATTTTTAGTTCTAAATTTGCAAAATAAATTCTCAATTATTGCTAAAGTTTTATAACATAAAGGAACATATTGAATAATTAAATGATTATAAATTTTATTTAAATTAATGATTAATCTATTTTATTTTATTTAGAATAAATATTCAATTATATGTTATAAGAAGAGATTTTAATTTTTCTAAAAAAATGGTAGGAAAGATAATTTATAAATAAATCTTATTCAAACAACTACGCAAAATGGTGTATCAAAGTATTATGTGCTTCCAAAAATAAATCTGGTTTGTTCATTAGAGACAAATATATACCAATGAAAAAAGTGAGAGAAAAAAAAAATTCAGCACAACAAATCAATCACTCCCTTACTCCCTTCTTTATTCTTTCTCCGTCTTTTTATTCTAGGAGAAAAACATGTAGTATAAGAAAAAAAAAGAATAAAGAAGAAGTGGTTCATTTAGTTGAACCATTTTTCTTTATTTTCTCCCTCATTTTTATTGTTCGTTACCACTCAGAGAAATACAAATGGAATTTTCTCTTAAATTTAAGGTTAAGAGAATTTTCATTTGTCTCAAGAAGAACATTTTTGCAGCAAACATGATCCTTTTGCGATAAACTTCATCTCGTCTTGATTTGTACATAAGAAGATTTATTTAGAAATTATGTTTCTTACATTCTTTCTTGAAACTGGAGTTTAAAGTATTGGAAATTATTGAAGAAAATTTAAGAAAATTTAATATTTACAAGAAATTTGCAATTCACAAAAAATTTACAAGAAAATTTTAAATAATTTCGTTTACGAAACTTGCTTTTAAATGATTTGAAATCACTAAAAGCGGATTTCTTTAGGAATCCCGCTTCTTCTGAGTTAGATAGAGATTTTAATCTTTTATTGATACTTCTCTTTGCGAATTTGAGAATAATATCGAATATAGGTGGATATTTTATAGAGGATTTTCAGAAACAATTTTGATTGAAAATCGTGGGAGTTTGGATTAATTTCCGGGAGATACGGGAATGATGAAAAATTGAAGTTCCAGTTATGCGTTTGTTTGAGGATAGACGGGATAGACGGGTTAGACGGGTTAGACTTTATATCGGAAGTTCTTTATCCACTGAAGTGGAACGTTGCGGTGTGCGGCTGACCAAAGTAGCTTCATACTACTGGAAGGTCTGTTGGGATCAAACGATCCCCTTCAATCTCGCTCGTCCAATAAGCAGCTTCTGCATATAACACAGTGAAATTCTTTGTCCTCACCATAGTTGGTTTCAGTACCAGCATACTTACTCGAAGATATATAATATTTTTTATATAAATATTCTTTTTTGCTCTAAAACTGTAACGAAACTCAGGAATTTTTACGTGGCTCGGGAATTTTATTTAATTTTTAGTAAAAAAGCGTAAAGTTTATAAAATAATGGTTAGTTTTAATTTCAATAGTAGCATATAATAAAACGTTCGTAATGGTAAAAAATATCTGCAAAAATATTAATCGAGCAAGGAAAGCCAATAAATTCAATTTTAGTTTCAGACTGCACACTTTTTCCTCTATTCCCCTCTTTTCCCTTTTTTCTCGTTTTTTCGCTTAAATGCGAACTGAATTAGTAGAACCAAATAAGAAAATTCAACTTTTTTTTTATTTGCTGAAAATTTACCTTTGTAGGTTAAAAATTCAACTATTTGGCAAAAACTTCAATTAGTTTGTTGAAAATTTGTCTCTTTTGATTCAAAGTTGACCTATTTTGTTGCAAATGCAATTGTTTGGTGAAAAATTCAATTTTGTTGTTGTTGAAAATTCATCTTTATTGATTAAGAACTGTCTTTTTAATTAAAAATTTCCCCTTTCAGGTTGATAATATAATTAACTATCTTCTTAAACAAATAAAATTTTTTGTTTGAAAATTCAACTACATATTTGGTTAAAAATACAACTGTTTGTGGTTGACTTTTAATCATTTTTGTTCGAAAATTCGACCGTTTGGTTGAAAATTCATCTTTGTGTAGAATGAAATTTTAACTATTTGGTTAAAAACTCTATTATTTTTTTTTAAATGTAATCTTTTTTTATGTAAAATGAACTTGATTGTTAAAAAATCAACTATTGGTTAAGAAATTTAACTATTTTTTTTAATTCGTCTCTTTTGATTGAAAGTTCAACTATTTGGTTGTAAATTTTCAACATTTCTTTTTTTTTGTTGTTGAAAAATGAACTAATCCTTTGAAAATTTATCTTCATTGTTTTAAAACTATCTTTTTGGTTGACATTTTACCTTTTGGGGTTGATAATTAACTATATTATAAAAAATTCGTCTTTCTGGTCAGAAAATTGAACTATTTTTCTTTATAATTCAACTGTTTGTGGTTGAGTTTTAACCATTTTCGTTTCAAAATTCGACCATTTGGTTGAAAATTCTTTTTTTTTCAGGTTGAAAATTCAACTATTTGTTTAAACATTATTTTCCTAAGAACAATTTTTTTTTTGAAAATTCGTGTCTTCTGATTTTAAGTTCAAACATTTGATTTTAAATGCAACTGTTTGATTGAAATTTTTTTCTTTTTTGAAAATTGAACTATTTGTTTGAAAATTCATCTTTACTGATTGAAAACTATTTTTTTCGTAGAAAAATTTACCTTTGGAGGTAGATACTTAACTATCATCTAAAAAAATCCTCTTTTTGGTTTAAAAAATTCTAATATTTGTAGTTGAATTTTAACCTTTTTTGTTTCAAAATTTAACCAAGTGGTTGAAAATTCATATTTCTTGTTTGAAAATAAAATTTTTGTTTAAAAATTCAACTGTATTCTAAATAATTCGTCTTTCTGACCCGGAAATTCAACTATTTGGTTAAAAATTCAAATATTTTTTTGAAAATTCGTCTCTTGATATTGAAAGCTCAAGTATTGGGCTGTAAATGCAACTATTTTGTTAAAAATTCATCTTTCTATGTTGCGAATGAACTTTTTTGTTGAAAATCCAACTGTCTTTCAAAAAATCAACTTTTTAACTTGAAAAGTCAATTTTTTGTTAATATTTTGTTTCTGGGTTGTAAATTAAATTATTTTGTTGAAAATTCAATATATTTCGACTTGAAATTTTAGTAATTCAAAGCATTTCATATTGAAATTAATATGGTACCACTGTTCATTATTGAACGATTTAATGAAAAGTTTTTGAATTAAATTTTTTGTAAACTTTAATTTAAAAAGTTAAAAATTCAGAAAAGTTCAATTTGGGCTGCTTTAATTTGCAATTTAGTTTCGATTAATTCAAATAAAGAAAAAAATGTCAGCTGTAACAATTTGAACTTTTTAATTTCAATTACCGGAAAAATTGTTTCAATAGCGTGGCTCAGATGGTAACGTGCTTGAATTGCATTCATGGAGATTTCGCTTGTTATACTAACCTAGCTTTTAAAACAACCAATAAAAACGAGAGAATATGCCATTTCATTTCAAAAGCTCGACTGGTGAATTATTTCAGTTTCAATTCTCTCTTCATTTAATTTTCACGTTCTCGATGGGATGATAAAATCGGCGTCACTATTTTATTACATCACAGTTATTAATAACGTTTTTTTGAGCTATTATTGTAGTGAAGGGTTCAATGGAACTCAATAATTTTTCGGATTTTGATTTATCATAAAAGTGAGGATAACACTAGTATGTATTCAAAAACAAAAAGGCTATTTATTAAACATTCATTTTTGAAAATGAGTTTTTGTTTGAGTAAAAGAGCAAGGAGAAACTTTTGAATATTACTTTAAACTAAGAAAGCTGCAAATGGTAAACTTGACATTAACGAATTGAGAAATTCAAAGTTTCTTCTTTCATTCGCTATACAATAAGGAACTCAGAGAAGCCAGATATGCAAGCAGGAACAAAAGTGGCCGTCAAACTTTAAACAGAATTTGTGCGGCTCGTTCTTATCTCGTTTAAAATTTTTATATTTATTTTAAAAACTAAAACATATGTTTCTTCTTTAAAATAAAAATTAATTACGAATAAAATATTCATTTGCGGCGAGGCCTTTCAGTTTGCATCATGTGCTTCGAATCTGTAATTATTTTATTTTTTATTCTTGAAAATGGAAAATTGTTTAATTTTAAAGGATGTTAGATTTCAATGTCCTCATCCTAAAAGCTTTGTTATACATGATAGATAGATTAATATTGCAAAAATAGACTTATTAACATAAATTAAAACTCAATGTATAGTTTTAATGATATTTAAGAAAAACAGGGTGGCTGTAGCAGGTCTGGGAAAACCTAGAAGTCAGGGACTTTTATTTTTCAGGAAAAATAAGGGAATCTGGCCTGTGCATATTAATGGTCAGGGAAAATTAAAAATAGGTCTGAAAAAAATTAGGGAATTTTGAAAATGAATTTTTGTGACCACCCAGATATAATATTCTTATTAGAAATTTATTTACTCTGTACTTATATTTCTGTTTCTTATTTATGCAGTTGATTCCTCCTGCCGATTATATTTTTAGTTCAAAACTTTACTATTTGTTTGAAAATTGAACTTTTTTGTTGAAAATTCTTCGTTTTGTTGTTGAAAATTCCACTATTTTGGTAGAAAATAAACTTGTTAAGAATTCATATTTTGGTGTTGAAAATGTTGAAAATTCAACTGAAATCTTACTAGGTTAAAAATTAAACTGTTTTTTTGAAAAATGCATTTTTGGTTTAAAAATTCATCTATTTTAGTAGAAATTTCATCTTTTTTGGATAAAAATACAACTGTTTTTCTTCGATTGAGGATTAAACTATTTTTTGGAAAATTCTTATCTTTTGTTGACTATACGATTTTTTCTTTGAAATTTAATTTATTAAATTAACAGTTTTTGAAGATTCATAATTTTAGCTGAAAATTCGTCATTTTGGTTGAGAAGTAAACCATTTTGTTGAAAATTGAACTCTTTTAAATTGTAAATTCATATTTTTGGGCTGAAAAGAACTGTTTTACAGAAAAATCGTCTTTTGGCCCGAAAGTTTAAAAATTTGGATGAAACTTCTTTCCTTTCTTGACTGAAAAATCTTTGTTTTGAAAACTTAAGTTTTTTTACTGAAAATCTAACTTTTCCATTTTTTGTTGAAAATTGATCTTTTTTAGTCAAAAAATTTTATTTAAAAAAAAATTGATATATTTTGTAAAAAATTCCTTTTTTTTTGAAAAAATTAAATTTTTTTGTACTGAAAATTCGTCTTTTCGGTTTTAAAGTTCATCTCTTTTGGTAGAAATTGTATCTTTGTAGGTTGAAAATTCAACTGCTTGTTTAAAAATTCCACTATTTTATTTAAAATTTAATTATTTTGTTGAAAATTCCACTCTTTTGATAATTTAACTATTTTTTAAAATTCTTTTTTCTGTTGATTGAAATATCTACGATCACATTTTCCTTTGAGAATTCATCTTCTTGTTGAAAGTTCAACTTCTCGGGTTAAAAACTCGAATATATTCTAAAAAATCTCGCAAATTTGAGCGCCCGTCTATTGGATCTCGCGCTTTGCGCTCGGTAATATATTTATCTCGCGCTGCGCGCTCGGTCTTTTTACTTCCTCCACATTTGTGCACAGAGTTTTTAGAATTAAAAGTCAAAGGCATCGACAACTGTCATTTGGTGATTGTGAATTCTCTTTTGTTAAAGTTCCTTCGACTTGAACGAACAGATTCTCATCACGTATCTCTTGCTTCGCACTCGATTTCGCCCAAAATTCGAACTTTTCTACATTGTGTTCAACACTATTATATCAAATGTATATTACATTTATTTCTGTATAATGATATCTGCTTATTCAGATATTGCAAAATAAAGTACAAATTTTATTTATCATGATTACTTTAATATTTGTTCCTTATTTTGCATTAAATTTCATTCTCATTTACCCTGAAAATGTATATCATTTCAATAAATGTATATTATTGCAATTCGTAATATGCATTGGTATTAAAACAGACGTATTTTGATTGTTTATTTTCAATGTTATTTTTGCGATTTAAACCAAAAATACGCATCCTAGCGTACAATGATTCTGAGGACATTTGTAGATACAATTTAGGCGAAAAATTGTGTTAAATAAAAAGTTACTGTAATTTGCTTCGTTGTTCCAAAAAGTTCATTTTTTATTTCTCATATATTCTAATAACAAAACTTTATTACCCATTTGTACATCTTTTTTGTTTGATCAACTTTTTGCTATTCATTTTTTCCGTCTCTTGTGTTGTTTTTCCAAAAATTAATTTTTTTTATTTCTGATCTCATTCTTTACGATTAAAAGAAAACCTACTCGTCCTATCTAAAAATGATTAATAATAAATTTGTAGATGCTTTTGGGGTTAACATTTTTCGTCTGCCAATTTTTTTTTCGTACCTTGTGTCATTTTTCAAAAAAAAGTTATTTTTTATCTTTAATGTTATTTTTTACGAATAAAACAAAAACTGCGCGATCCATCAAACAATTATTATTGAAAATTTATAGATATTTTTTGGCTGTACGACTTTTGTTCATTAATTGTTTTTCGTATCTTGCGTCGTTTTTCCAAAAATTTAATTTGTTTATTTCCAATGTTATTTTTCAAGATTAAAACAAAAACTAGGCATCCTATCGAAAAATGATGAGTAAACAATGTATAGTTCTTTTTTGGGTAATCAATTTTTGTCTATTTAATTTTTGTCCTATCTTGCACAGTTTGACCGCAAAATGGAATTTTTCATTTTTAATTATTTTTTGTGCCATCAGAATTTGAATTTTTAATTTTCCAACAAAATTCGGAAAGTTGTTATGATAATCTTGTAGGGTGTAAATGCTATAACTCTGGTAATTTTTTTTATCAAAAAAAGTGAAAAAATATTTAAAATTTAAATTTCTGGCTAACGAACTTGGCCTTCAGTTTAGAAGATAGTAAAAGAGTATACCAAAGCCGAATCCAATCTGTCAATCCTTTCGAAAGTTATCGTGATAACAGAATAAAAATGTGTAGACAGACACACACACACAGACAAATTCGCGAAAACATGCTTTTCGGGTTCAGAAAGTCTCAAAAAGTCTTGAAACTTTAATTATTTGAAACTGTTTTTTGTTGAAGTTTAATCCTTTTTGTTTAAAAATTCGACTCCTTGGTTGGAAATTCATCTGTCTAGGTAGAAAGTTCTAGTAATTTGTTAAAAATGCAACTATTTTGTTGAAAATTTAATTATTTTGTTGAAAATTTGAGTATTTTATTAAAAATTCATCTTATTGGTCGAAAGTTTAACTGTTTTGTTGAGCATTCGACTATTTCGAAAAAAATTGGTACTTTTAGAGTGAAACTTCAACTGTCTTCTGAAAAATTTAATTACTTGTATGAAAATGCAACTGTGGTTTTTGGTTGAAGTTTATTCTTTTTTGTTTGAAAATTCGATCATTTGGTTGAAACTTTGTTGTCTTTGTTTGTTGAAAATTCAACTATTTTGTTGAAAATTTCACTATTTTGGTAAGAAATCGCCTTTTTGGCCGAAAATACAACTGTTTTGTTAAAAATTCGTCCTTTGGGATTGAATATTCACGTGTCATCTTTTTGGATTTAAATAAATAAGTAAATTTGAAATTTTTATATTTTAATCTGAAATTGTTTCATTCCGTTTACAACAGATTCTACGCTAAAAATTTTACACGATTCAAATGCTAGCCTTTAAATACTAATGGTCAGGGAAAATGAAAAATTAATCAGGGAAAAGTGAGGGAATTTTGAAAATGAAGTGGTTTAGAATCAACCGGAGAAGTTTTTCGGGCACTCTGCAAAATCTGAATTCTCATCGAGAAATCAAAATCTGTGAAAATGTTGAATACAAAATTGCAATGGTCGTGACGTGACGCACTAAATCGGGTCGAATTGTCAATTGCGGAATTCGCTTAGGGGGGTTGACTTTCAAATGCCTCCAATGAGTGAATTTTGCCGAGTCTCAACGAAGCAGAGAGGTGCGATCTAAAAAGTTTCCATGCACACCTCTTTCCGTTGAGGCGAAGCTGCGACTGCTAACTTGTTTTCCTCGTTTGCAGGCGGCAATTTGTGCTCCAGAAAGCAGTAACTGCGTTTAAACTCTCAAACCAGAAACAACTCAAATACAAGCTTAACTGAGGTTTATTCTCGCGTGAATGTTGCCACAAGCGATTCGTAATATTGGCACGATGTCAAAAGAGGAACGAGAGGAAATTATTTGAGAGCCGCTGGCAGCCTCTTGTGTCTGGGAGAAAATTAATAATAATAAAAACAGTCATAATAATAATAAGGAAAAAAAGAGGCATTTAGTGAAAATTATCTCGCGAAAGATTGCGAGAAAAGTGGCTCTTAAGAGTCGGAAGAAAGCAAATGAGAGGCTACGTGGCGTGAGCTTTTTTAGGAGTTTTTGAGAGAAATAGGGGAAGCGGGAAGTTTTTTTGAAAAAGAAGAAAATGGCGTTGTTCGCCGGAGGTGGTGGAGGCAGGGAAACTCCCCCAGGATCTCAAGATCACCCGACGTCTTCAGGCACACCTTCCCGACAACGTAGTCTTAAGGATCGCCTTCGGGAGGGAATTACTGGTGGATTTACGTGGCAGTGAGTATTATTTGTTGTCACGTATACTTTGTCGTTGGAATTGTACATGTTTTGATTTTATGATCATTTTTAGGAGGATGAAACAAAATTCTGCACTTCTTCTGTGTGGATAAGGAGTCTATAAACAGAATGAGTCAGGGAAAAAATTGTTAATTTTACCAAAAATCATAGAAAATTATTATAATCTAATTATTATAATTCAAAGTTTTAGAATTTTTATTGTTTTCAGATTGCAATAATTCAAATTTCGAATCAGGCAGAGGTCCAGCTTAGGGATTGAGAATGATTTGGTATTTGGATATATCATTCTATGGTGAAAATAATAGAAACACGTTTGATCAAACGATTTCGTTTTCATTCGTTACAAAGAAACAAAGAAGATTTTCCGAAAGTCCCACCTTTTTTATTTTTTCCATATTTGTTTACATTTTCTGCTTATACAAGTAAAGCATCCTGTCAGTTTTATAGGGACTTAACCATTTTTGTTGCCCGAAAATGTTTTCTTACCTTTCGATGCTCCTGAGAAAAGTCAAAGACTTTCAAGAATTTTAGAAAAAACTAAATTGAAAACGTCAAATTTCTTTAAAATTTTGAAGTAGAATTAAAGAAGTCTAAAATTTAAGTTGCAGAGATCCCAATCCGTATCCTTTTTACGTAATTCCCTTTATTCTCTCTTAAATTTGAAAAATTACCTGAAACACCTAAAATCAAGAATTTTGACGTACTTTTCTCTTTTCTCCCCTTTTTAAGAAGGTTTCGATTTATTTTTTAAGAATCTGAAACATAAATTCAAGACATCAGAAAAACAAAATTCTTTTGAGATTTTTCGTGAAAATATGGGAATGAATTATTTTAAATATAACACGTCAAATTCCTAATATTTTAAGCAAAAATATCGCATTTTCAACAAAAATAGAGGAATTTTTAACGAAATAGTTGATCTTTCAACAAACAAAAAACAAATCTTTCAAAAAATAGTTCAGCTACAGAAATGAATTTTCGACTAAAGTGATGAATCTTGAAACAAAAAAAAAGGAATTTCTAATAATGTAGTTCAAATTTCAACCAAGTAGTTGAACTTTCAACAAAATAATTAAATTTAAGAGATTTAGTGCATTGCATTTTTTGTAAATGTTCAGCAATATCCTATGGATATTCAATGTAAATAGTGAAACTTTTTCAAGAACAGTTCTCTGAAATTAATTCTTTCGAAATTACAAAGTAAAACCAATTTTGTACATGTAAATGCAACGAATGTTTTAATCGATAGATAGATAGATAGATAGATAGATAGATAGGTTCAACTAAAGTGATGAATCTTAAAACAAAAAAAAAGAATTTTTAATAATGTAGTTCAACTTTCAACCAAGTAGTTGAATTTTCAACAAAATAATTCAATTTTAAACTAAGTAATAACATTTATAACGAAAAGAAGATGAATTCTCAAACAGATACATTTTTAACCAAACAGGATTACATTTCTACCAAAAGAGATCAATTATTTTCAAATAAAAAAAAAATTTCGGTCATAGAAGAAAAAAAGTTTCAACCAAATTGTTGAATTTTAAAAAAAAGTTTATTTTCAGCTTAATAGTAGGTCATATTTTAAACAATAAAAATTTTAATTTTTAACTAAAAACAGTTGAATTCGTCTAAAAAGGATTAAATTTTGACCGAAAGAGATGGATTTTCAAACAAAGAAGATGATTTTTCAACAAAAAAGTTGAATTTGCAAACGAAAAAGATTTTTCAGTCAAGAAAGAAAAAATATTTCCACCAAATTGTCGAGGGGTTAACAACTCGTGAAGTCAGTGTACACCTTATCGGTCGTCTTGTGACCCCCTCGTAAATTGTTGAATTTTCTAGCCAAAAATACGAATTTTCTACAAAACACTTGAATTTTCAACAAAAAAAAATTTATTTTCAACCAAATAGTTGAATTTTCTACGAAAATACTTGATCTTTAAACCAAAAAGGATGACTTTTTAAGAAAATGTTTGAGTTTGAAACTGAACAATGAAATTGTTAATGGAAAAAGATTTGCAACCAGAAATATCATAGTAGCCTTTTCAACCGAAAATAGTTTTATTTTCTTATTATGTTCTTTTAATAATTCAGTTCGCTTTGAACTGGAAAATAAATAGGAATTTTGATTAATTGTCAATACTTTTAAAAC
>CAKNWT010254010.1:0-20447 GCA_932066315.1 Andricus coriarius | reverse complement strand
CCGTTATTGATATTATTATCAATAAATATCGCGTAAACCGTAAGTGATAGGTCAAAATCGATGTCAGTTTATGATATGGGTATCATGTTATAGATAGTATATGCGGTACTCAAAAATCAAAAATGACATCCATTTTCACCTATCTCTTACGATTTACGAGATAATTGTTGTTAAAAATAACAATAATGTAAGGTTCCCCTCAGGTCCCAATGGAACGTTCCTGGAACGTTCCACTGGAACGTTCCCGAGCGGCGGACATTTTACACCTCCCGGGAACGTTCCTGCAACGTTCCGTGCTATTAGGGTCCCCTTTTCTCCCGCGAGAAGTGTGCGAGTGAGCGCCTCTCGCACACTTCTCCCTGAAAAAAAGGAGATAGCAGATGACAGTGCGCATGCCTGACTGGCAATAAAGGTACAATTGTCGCAGTCAGAATGCATGTACGGAGATCGGTCTCCTTATTATTACTCCGTGGACCCCGGGTGAACAGCGAAGTTAGGAATATATTGTAACCTAGTAGGTTTCACGAAACCTACTTATGTTTTACAGTTGTGAGGTTATGAATGAATTTTTATCTGGTTAGCTCGTAAAATAGTCTGAATATACTCAACTACCCCAAAATCGCATTAATATGTGTCTGGTTCGATTTTTTACACGAAAAACGGGCCATTTTAGTCATTTTAAGGTGTTTTTTGAGGTTTGGGTTTCAACCAGGACCCATTGGGCCAAGTATAATGACGGATTGAGATTCAGCGCGTCAAAATACAGAAGAATTGATATGCCTCATCCCCAGAACAGGAAATACTCATTTTTTCAAGTTGTTAAGGTTAGGGTGAAGCCTTGACCTGTACGGCAAATTCTGACATCGGATTCGGATTCAGCGCGTCAAAATCCATAGGAAGATTCAAAATTTGTTTACCCTAATAATTGAAATTAAATTTTAGTTTGAACAAGGAACGAATTGTCTACAAAAATTATGAATTTTCATTCAATCAATTTACATTTAAGAAAATAGTAGAACTTTCAACTAAGAAGTGTAATTTTCAACCTAGCATTTGCATTTTTAACCAAGAAATTTATTTTCTACCGAAAAAGGCGAATTTTTAACAAAATACATACATTTTCAACAAAATAGTTAAATTTTCTACCAAATTATTTAATATTTGAGCCGAAAATACGAATTATCAACCGTATATATTTTTAACAAAAAGGTGAATTAAAAATGCGAATTTTCAACTACAATTATGAATCTTCAACAAAAATATTATATTACGACCCAAGGCCAGAAAGTTGGATTTCCGGGTCTTTGTGATATTGTTACGTCCTGGGTCTATTCTGGCCCTCTGCTGTAGAGTTGTCGAAGTTCTGCAAGCGCCGCCAAATTTGAATAATAATAATCATTTAATCTTTTAAATGAAGTTGAATTACTGTTCGTTAGTGCTAAAACGTAGAAACGTGGCCTAAAATTGGGATGAAATGGTTCTATTTAATAAGAAATTATACACTGAAATTTGTAGCAGAATTATTATCTTTTAATTATTTGTTCAATTGAACATAAATCAGGTCACGCTCTCTCACAATAAAAAAGATCTGAACGGACCCTTTAGGACGACTTCCCTTATATAGACTCTTATAGACTCGTCCCCACCCCAAGAACCGCTTAGTCATTGCCTTTACGACTTGCCGGCACGTGTGAGCCAGTCTAAGAATATTCTAACCTTCATGCTGCTTACGCAAAAGGCAGTCATTAACCCTAGTGGACACGTGCTAAATGGCTCACTTGGCTATTTTTGTCTGCCCACTCACGATCTTTTGACATATTTAATTCATTGCCTAGTTTTTGCCCTAAAATTCCTAATGAATGACTTCTTTTTCGCTCTAGAAAACGTAAACCTAAAATCTCCTTTTCTAAGATTCAAATTTGTGAATATCTTATGGTAATGTAGATCCCTAACATTTCAGCATGATTTTTGTCAAGTTCTTCGCCATGAACCATAGAGTTTTGCAAGAACCAAAATTGCATTCCGTCACAATATGAAGACCGAGGCGAAACCGAGGCCTCATATCACACACGCCAGGGCATCCAATATTTCTGGTTGTGTGTCGTATACTATTTTTCTTCGTCCCCAGCCAAAAGTACGTTTAATAATTAATGTTTTAATAATCAAATGCTTTCTCGGCCTCTAGCTCGGATGCTTTTTGTTTCGTGGCCTGCATCAGCACGCGCTCCCGGCCACCTCGCACAGCGCCGCCGCTGCTCTCTATCAGCTGAGCTGATGCATGGGATTCGGTCGCCCGCCCGACTTTTGCAAAGCCGAGGCAGAGCCGAGGTTTTTCTGGTCGGGCGGATATCAAAAACACATATTTTTTATTTATTCGTAATACCTCTTCCTCGTTCGCAGAACCTTTAGACGAGGAGTCGACCATTTTTGAGGTTTTGTGCCGACTTTTTCTGCACAAAAATCGCAATAACGTTAAACGATAAGTTTTGAAGCTGAAAACACCGACGCTTCCTTTTTTCCATTCACCTGTCAAGATAAATTTTTTTCGGAGGCCAAGTACACAATAACACAATACTGAGCGAGCATTGCTACATCAGCGAGCCACAAAAAACTCGCAGCCAATCAGAGATCGCGTTAACTCTAGCAGGCTGCAAAAGCCACTGTTCCCGAACGGAAATGCAGCCGGGAAGACGTACTTTCGGCTAGGGGACGAAGAAAAATTAAATTTTAAGAAAGTAGTTGAACTTTCAACCAAGAAGTTCAATTTTCACCCTAAAAAGATGAATTTTCAAAGAGAAATGTAATTCAACCAACAACAATGAATTTTCAACAATGTAATTGAATCCTTACCTAAAACAAATTAATGAATTTCAACAAAATAATCAATTTTCAACCAAATATTTCAAATTTCTACAAATTATTGAATTTTCAGGTAAAACATCCATTTTTTCTACAAAAAGTTAAACTTTTAACAAAAAAGATGAATTTCAACCACATAGTTGACTTTTCTACCAAAATAAAATTTTTAGTAAAAAAAGAAACAATATTTCAATCAAGCTGTTAAAGTTTCAAACCAAAGAGACCAACTTTTAACAAAATAATTGAATTTTTAATCAAGAAGTACGACTTTTGAACCAAATAATACATTTTTTAACCCAACAAGATAAAGTCTTATCAAACAATTTAATAGTCGACTTTTTAACCGAAATGAATTAATTTTCATCCAACAATAGTTTGATTTTCGTATTGGGTCCTATTAAATTAGTTCACATTGACGTGGAAAAACAAGAAAAAGAGGAGAATGGGGAAAATACTGTGAAGTCTGCCATAAATAAATAGGAATTTTGATCATTTATAAACTAAATAATAATATTTTACATGAAATCGTGGCAAGTGACACCTTATCAATTATAAGCAAATGCATCACCCATTTGAGAGAGCGTAATTGCAAAAAAAAACCTTCGTAAATTCTAATAATCTAATAAGTCATGGTTCTTTTGCTTTCTCGCAAATTATTTTCATTTCTACAATCGACGTTTCTGATCTATCATTATTGTAGATATTGGAAAGAAGAATGTGGCACCGAACTCTTCATTAGTAGATAGTGAATTTGCATTCTCGCGTGACAATATTGATGAGAACGCCACTCCTCCTCCGCGCAGCAACGTGAAGGATGATGAACAGGAAGCACTGAAAATGGAGATGCTGATGAGGCTCAAAGATCAAACAACGTTGAGCCAGAGTCGCATTTCATTTCACCTTCCGAGGACGATGATGACGAAGAAATACACGTGGATGAAATTGAAGAACACAATGTATCAAATCGCGAAGAGGTTTCTGTAAGTTAAAACTTAGTCTCTTTTTGTTTAAGATTTCACTATTTGGTTAAAACTTCGACTTTTTTAGTTGCATTCAATAAAAAAGTTATTTCAATCAAAATCTTTCTTGGTTGACAATTCAACAACTTTTTTGTTGAACAGTCGTCCTTTTGGATTGAAAGTTAATTTTTTTTGGTTCCATTCAACTATTTTGTATTTCAATCAAAATCTTTCTTAATTGAAAATTCATCATTTTTCTTAAACATATGCCCTTTTGAATTCAAAGTACATATTTTTTAGTAGAGAAGTCATCATTCCAGCGGCGGACTTGGTCTCTGGGCGCAGGGTGGGAGGCATGCTTTGGGGCGCCTTTTTACCAAAAAATATTTTGATGAGCGAAAAAAACAAATAAATAAAAATAAAAAAGAGGGGGATCTTATACATTGCCTTCACACAAGTAATATAGATTTCCAACATATCGTAACAATAATAATGAGGGTAAAAGCATTTAAAAACACAGTATTAGTAATATTAATAAATGCGATTTTGAATTTGATTTTAATCTAATTTAAGATTCTTAAATTTCAATTTAGCTGACTTGGATTGGAGGTCATTTGTAAACCCCTTTTTTCAACATTATGTTTTTTAATTAGATCAAAGTTGCATATGGTCCTGAAGCCTTCAGAAAGTTTAAATTATGGTGTGATATCAACCAAAAATTAAGAGGCAGTATCTTTCAGAAAACGTTTTTGATTGAATGTCGAAAGAATTATGTTTTACCTAAAAAAATATTTTTCTTGGATAACGAATTTCGAGATTTTGCTTTTCACCGTTATTTTTGCAATAGACAATTTGAACATAATTTAAAGAATTTCAAACTCTCAATGTTGAATTTACTGATCAAGGATGTTTCAAATCATATTATCTTTTTAATAGTAAAAATGTCCAGAATTAGAAGTGAATTAGAAGTATGTTCACAACAGGATAAAATCATTGATCTTTTGAAGCATCAGATTTTCCTTAATCGAAGATTTTTACACAATGATGAAAAACATGAGAACAAACTTAGGATAGGGATCCTTGGTTTGTAAATTTGGCAGATATTCAGATTCCTGATTCAGTTACAGATATCCTCAGATTAAGTAAAGGTTTTAGTAACCATGTGATAAAAAGTAAATCGAAAGAAATGATGGAAATAGTAAAAAATGTTGAATCAAGTATAAACAAAATTCCAATATTAGATCAACAGGATTTCCGGAACAAGGTTTTACACTTGTCAAAGAGCTTTGTTGGTAAGAAATGCTTGCACATTAGTAGCATTGATCGTGAAATTTCTAAAGGTTTCATGGTAACGAAAGGTTTCCTTAAAAACAACCCTGATATGATTTGCATGAATGCTGATAAGGGCAATATTACAGTTTGTATTAAGAAATCAGATTATATTAGGGATATGGAGGATTTTCTTTCCAATCGTGATACCTTTGATTTATTAAGTGAAAATCCGTTGAAACAATTAAGAAGAGACACTTTCAGGATTCTAGGCAATTGGAGAAAGAAAGGACTTTTAGGAAAAGATATAAGATGGACTGATATAAATACCGAAGACACAGTTCTTGCAAGATGTTATGGTTTGAGAAAAATTCATAAAGAAGGCTATCCTTTGAGAATAGGTATTTCAACTATTAATACTCCCACGAAATTTTTAGAACAAAAATTTAATTTGATACTTAAGGGCATGTGATACATAAACAATGATCGATTTTAGCAGTGTTAGATTCCCCCGGCTTTTTTCCTACAATAATAAGGATTTTGCCTTAAAAATTTGAGGAATGATAGCGAACATGCTAACGGACGTCCCCGAACTCTTCTGTTGTGGAATAATTTTAAAAAATTCATTTTGCTAAATTTGATTAATATGTGTGTATTTTGAGGTTATGTGTGTTACAATTCTCCCCGCAGCTTTATTTGCAAACTACACAATATTTTTGGTCGAAAACTTAGGAAAAGTAATAAAACATAGTAACTAATGTCCCGGAACTAAGCTTGTTTGTAGGCAATCCAAAATATATATTTCATAAATAATTTACTTTATGCCGGTTAGGATGCCCTCTATGCCACTCGGTACAACAGATACCAACATTATCGGAATGACAGAGACTTGACAACCGATCCTAACCCCCAAATAGTGCATATACAGAAAAATTTTATTTAGCAGAATATACATTTTTTTACTATTATCCCTTAAAAAAAGAGTTCGGGGACGTCCGTTATTCTATTTTATAGCATCTCCGAATTCAGTTTTTACAAATTTTAAGTTTTGTGGACAAAAACCCGGGGGAACTGAACCCGATTGAAGTATCACATGCCCTTAAAGACTCCATTACAACTTCAAAATTCAATATTAAAAGTAGCTGGGAATTCCAAAAAATTATTATTCAAAAAACTGTTCCTGATGACCATGTCAACGGTCCCGAGCCATTTTGACGTATCTCCAGCGAATGCGTTAAAACTGTCGTATCTTGTTGTCATGTTGAAAAAGTATCGTAACTCGCAGCATCAATTCAACAGTGTCATATCTCTTGATAGTGTTTTTAATGTGTCGTAACTGTTTCTCTTCGTGTTTGAAAACAGAGCAATCCAAAATTCGAAATGGATTTTAAAATAATAAATCAATTTATACCTCGCTTTTTCAAGCATGAAAAATTAAAACGTGTCTGTAGATATACGTTAGGTATTATAAAAACTCAAAAATGCTGTAGAATTTTTAAAAAATGTTTATATTATATTCATAATTCATAAAACATTTAATGCTTTTTTTCTTATAACAGCTAAACGAAAAGTCTCCTAAAAGCTCTAGAAACGCAACGAAATCATTTGATGAAATTTGCGAAATAATTCTCATCTAATATCACTCATCATCCTTGTTGGTTTGATTTTTCTCCACAAATTAAAAATAATTGAATTATTGATAACTTACGCGTAAAAAAATTGACAAAATCACCATTAAAAATAACTTTACAGTTCAGACTCAATATTACATCTAAAGGTGAAAAATTGTGTTTGAAAAAATTCTAACAAAACAACTGAATGTTTCTACAAGATTCAAACGCACTCTACAAATAAAATTTTATTTATTTTTACAGTTGACTATTATAACAATTTTAGCTCATCTTGGCTGAAATCGGCATTCAAAATCTCTTTTTCTGACCGATTTAAACAGATTTAAACATGAAACATCGAAAGAAATAACATTCTTTCAACTGTTTTCTCATCAGACCTTACTTCAGTTAATGCAAAAATGTTTTAGACGACAATTACGACAGTATGGAGCAGAACAAACTTGAAAAATCATAATTCACCAAACTTTCAATAACGTCGCATTTTTTCTATTAATTTTTCATAAATTGAGTAATCTTACAATTGAATTGACAAAATTTCAGTTTAATAGACTATATGAACATCAATATTTCCTTAAAAAACGAGTAACGACACATTTAAAACACTATCAAGAGACCGTCGATGTAATAATTTCTTTGGATGTCGTTGCAATGTTTCCAAGTATACCCTTTGAATTAGTTGAACAGGCAATTTTTAATAGATGGGACAATATAAAAACACGTACTCGATTAAGTCAGAGAGAACTTATTAAAGGGATAGCTTTTATTATGTACTCAACTTATTTTAAATTCAATGGATCTTTTTATAGGCAAAAGTTTGGTACTCCCATAGGTTCAGTCATTTCTCCGATTTTAGCAGAAATAGTTATGGAAGATTTGGAGGTCTTTGCTTTCAAGAAGCTAGATTTTCTTTTGCCCTTTTACTTTCGTTATGTTAATGACACCTTATTATGTGTTCCTCTAGAAAAGTTGCAGGCAGTTATTATAATAATAACTAAAATAAAATAATAAATAAAATTATAATAATAAAAATAATAATAAAATCAGTTTTTTGGACATAGAAGTAATTAAAGGTCAGGATGGTAATATTATTACCAATTGGTACAGGAAAAGTACATTTTCAGGTAGAATTTTAAATTTCTTTTCTGCTCATCCTTTTCAAAACAAAATTGGAATAATCAGAAACTTGGTTGACAGAGATCTAGGTTTGTCCCACATTTCATTTCACAAAGAGAATTTGAATGTTGTTAGGAATATACTTTTTCTTAATCGTTACCCACAAAAGTTAATTAAGCAACATATCACAATTAGAATTCAACAAATCAAAAACAAACAAAGTGATACTATTTTCCGTATACCATTTAAAATGGATTCAATAATAACTTTTTGTAAAGATCCTTTAGATAGATTTGAAAAACGTGGTGTTGTTTGCAAGATCACTTGCAAGATCTGTAGGATGACTTATGTAGGACAGACTGGCAGACTATTTAATACTAAGGTGGAGGAACACAAAAGTGATGTTCGTTTGGGACGTTGTTATAAGAATGTTCTTGCTAGACATACGAGAGGGTTTGTTGATATTGAACATCAGTTCGACTGGGATGATGTTGAAATTTTACATAGTGAAAGTAATGAGAGAAAGAGAGAATTCATGGAAATGCTTTATATTAAAAAACAAAATAAGTTGTCTATTAATTTAAAAACAGATATGGATAAATTAAACAAAAGTTATTCTAGTATGATTAATTACATTTAGCAATAGGTTTTCATGATTCTTGACTTTCTCATATTTCCTGTGCAATCATGTTCATAACAGATTTTCCTCTAGACCCATACTTCGTTCTCAGGTATACAGGAATTGCCTTTATACCCACACTTAGTTCTCGGGTACTCAGGAGATGGCATCGTATTTTCGTTGCTGTTCCCACCTGTTCTAATCTTTCTTACCTTGATAAGAATGCTGTGTGAGCACCGAAACGTTGGTGAATATTATCCATACTTTTTTATTATGATTTGACAGTAATAAAAATAAGGAAGACGAAAGAAATAAAAACGAGAAGGAAGGGGATTTGGTTGGTTGCCTTCTGATTTTTCTTTCCTCTTTTTTATTTTTGTCAGAAGAAACAAATTTTTATTTTGTTTTTAGGAATTGCAATAGGAGCATTTTGTGGTGGCCCAGATAACAAAATGCCTGCGCAGTGCGAGCATTATGGGTCGCACGCGTGTGGGTAAAATGCGAGCACGTAGTGCGAGTAAAATGATTTTGACATTACGTTGCAGAAATGAGAATGATAACTCGATAAATACCATTTGAACTTGGCACTGAATCATAAATAATAACAATAATATGATTTTTCAAGCCAAATTCAAATGGTCTTTACAGAGTTTTCATTCTCATGTCCTAGTGTGAACAATAGAATTGAGGTTATATTATGTGTTTATTTACTTACAGGATAAATAAAACGAACCGGGAGTGCAATAATATCACTGGAATTTCTTCTATCAGTTAAATTTTGGAAATTCTCCAGAAATATAAGTCGGGATCGCGTACTCAGAAAACTTATAAAGTAACCAAAGCACAATTAAAAACCAAGAAACCGCGACGTTGCCCACCATCAGTAATGCGCCAGGTTGGTGAGGCTTTGAGGGGCTCGTTTCGTTGACCGCCCGATGGTACTGAGGTTAAATCAACATGGCGTCGGTGACTGGACGGAAAATTAAAAAAAAAACTATTTAATAAAATAATAAAATCCATAATTTTTTTATATTGACTTTAATATTTCATGGAATAGATATTAAAAAAAATAAAAACTAATTCCCAAAATAGTTTTTCACACAATATAAGTTATTGAAAAATTATTTTTTAGGGAATTTATATATTGAACACAGTATTAGTCATTTTATATTGTCAAGATTGATTGCTACACAGGTAGCTGTGATGAGAACTAATTTTTTAAATTTCTTTATTATGATTTTATATTTTTTTAATTGATCACAGTTGCATGAAGTGAGAGTTTTGTTATATAATGATGTATTGTTATGCACAACCCTACTAGATTTGGCAAATTTTATACTTTTGATACGCCTTCTAATACGCTAAACGAAAATGCGGTTTTTAATTTATTTCAGGTTAAGCTTGACAGCTCCTATCGACTTTAAAAGGGATTGGAATCTAACTATTTTCGCTGCCTAGTCGGGGATTCAAATAATGAGGACAGAAACAGCATCCTAGGTATTGAAATTTTTAATATCTTTGAATGCAAGCCTTCTTACCGGGAGCTTGAATAGCGACATTTATTTTTAAGTACACATTACTTACATCATTCAATTTTCTTGGGAAAGGTATTTTAGCATGAAGTGACGGTCATGATAGGATAGGTAGAAATCTCAGGAAGGTTAGCATAGTTGGTACATATTTACATGTAAATACATTCGAATTTTTGGTAAAAATATTCTAAACGTAAAAGTACGTTATGAATGTATGATTAGTATCATTTTTTATCAAATGTAGAATGCATTTTCGCAATTATTTTTAATCTTATTGTCGCTTTAAGACCTTTTAGTTTCATGAAATAAAATAAACTTCCTTGACTAGAGTACCCCATTCTGATCAGATCGATCTGGTTCATTAACCTCAAATTGTGGACATTTTATTTTATTTCGAAAAATTGAAATGTCTTTAACCGACAAAACGATTAAGCATAATTGCGCATATGTATTCTACACTTGGAAAATATTACTACTTATAAATTTATAACCTACTTTTACGTTTAGAATATTTTTTTCCGAAAAGTCGTATGCATTCACGTGTAGATATGTACCAACTATGCTAACCTTCCTGACATTTTCACCTATCCGACCATGACCATGACGTTATGGTAAAATACTCAATAGCCTCAGATTAGAAAGGGCGCTAAATTGAAATGATAAAAGATATGTCTAAGTAATCAAAACTTTTTCGGCATCAAACCGTATATATTTTCAAACAAGTATATATTTAATTTATTCTAAAGTGTATTTGGGAAAAATGTTTGTATTATTTTTTTTATAAGAAAATAATATAAGTACCTGTATATAAAAAGACTACGCGTGGTTAAGTGTTACAAAGGATTAGGTGTTATAAAAGAAAAATATCTTCCTACTTACATTTTCTCGCTAAACGCCTAAATAACTAAACTTATTTAAAAATATGTATATGTGCCTCCCTGTCGAAAGTTTCGGATAGAAATTTATTCCGAAATCTGTATGCGAACCAGTCATATAAAAGTTCTTAATTTCGTTCTATCCAAATCGGTTAACAATAATTCCGACTCAATCCGCACTCGGATTGATCTAAAACAATTTTTAATACGAATAAATCCGCTTCAATCTGAATCCGGGTTTAGACGAATTGAAAATTCAGTATATTAACCTAAGTTCGGATTAAGTCGAATTGATTTTTAATCGATTTGGATCGAACGAAATGGTAAACTTTTATTTGATTGGTTCGGATACCGATTTCGAAATTAATTCCTATCCGAAACTTTCGCCAGGGCTCCTTATTTCGACCTCAGATTAGATCGGATTCAGTCGGATTGGAATCTTGGTTTGAATCTCTGATTAGGTCAGATTCAGTTGGAAAAGAATCCTTATTTCGACCTCGGATTAGATCGGATTTAGTCGGATTGGAATCTTGATTTTAACTTTGGATTGGTTCGGATTCAGTGGGATAGCAGTTTTTGGTCAGAGCTCGGATTCAGCTGAATAGGAATCCTTGTTTTGACCTCGGATTAGTTCGGATTCAGTCGGAAGGGAATCCTTATTGCAACCTTGGATTCGGTCGGATTGGAATCTTGGTTTGAACCTCGTATTCAGTGGGATAGGAATCCTTGGTCTGAGCTTGGATTCAGGTGGACAGGAATCCTTGATTCAACCTCGAATTAGTTCTGATTCATTCGGAAAGGAATCCTTATTTCAACCTCGGATTAGATCGGATTCGGTCGGATTGGAATCTTGGTTCGAACCTCGGATTAGTTTGGATTCAGTTGGAAAGGAATCCTTATGCCGACCTCGGATTAGATCGGACTCAGTCGGATTGGAATCTTGGTTTAAATCTCGGATTAGTTCCGATTCAATTGGATAACTCCTTATTTTGACCTCGGGTTAGTTCGGATTCAGTCGGAAAGGAATCCTTATTTCGACCTCGGATTAGATCGGATTCAGTTGGATTGGAATCTTGCTTTGAACCTCTCATTAGTTCGGATTTAGTTGGTCAGGAATCCTTGTTTTGACCTCTTATTAGATCGGACTCAGTCGAACTGGAATCTTGGTTCCAAGCTCCGATTAGTTTGGATTCAGTCGCGTAGGAATGCTTGGTCTGAGCTGGATTAGCACGGATTCAGTTGGAAAGGAATCCTTCTTTCGACTTCGGATTAGATCGGATTCAGTCGGATAAAAATCTTGGCTTCAACCTCGGATTCAGTCCGATAGGAATCATTGGTTTAATCTCGGATTATATCGAAATAAAACTGATTGTTTCGGATACAGATTCCGGAATGAAACTGATTCAGACGTATACACTGTAAAAAAGCATTGGTGATATTTATAATCAGCTAGTAATTATACGTGCAGTGCATTTTTAAATTTCAATGTATAACCTGATTAATTTACGATACTACAGTACTTATTTACAATCTAGTGTGATTTCACTTCAGGTAACAATTTGAAAATAGAACGAAGGTTGTTCTATTTGCAGTCGACTGTAAAATTACTACGTCCGATGATGGAAATTATTCGATCGGCATGGGACATCGTAAGTTTACGTAAGGTGATCAATTTACTTGGGACTTCAAGTCTACGAAAGTATATGTAAATTTTGACGATGTGTGCTTTTCTATCGCGAGAGGGAGTAAGTCCGCATGGACGAACGCCGCAGAATTATGTGCTCGACGTAAATTTGAACTATTCGGGACTCGCGAGTATAAGTCGTGCCAAACGATGAGTTCCGAAAACGCCTGAACGGCTTCTTACCAATGGATGCGCATTTCTTTCGTTTGCATTATTGTTTACGTTATTTTGCACGTCATGTCGCGTTGCGGGGCATATGTAAAAACAATTTATTCTTTCACTCGAAAGAAATGAATTTTTTAATTTTAAGACCGTCAAGTGCTTATATTCCGTTCTCTCCCTTAAATACAGAAAATAGCGTTAAAATATTTTCACCTCCGTGAAAAGTTGTCAATAGTAGCCAGGTGGCCGCAAGCTGGAGAAAACCTGCAAATCAGAGAAAAGTCAGAGAAATTTGTTAATCACGGAACGTTAGGAATAAGCCAGAGATGAAAAAAAAAATTGAAATTTGAATAACCGACAAGTTTTTGAGGAACCAAAACTCGAAATATATTTTCGATTATAAAAGCTGATAACAAAATTCAACGAGATTTCAGAGATTTCCGACCCGTACGTAATTTCACAGTCGACGACGGAAAATTTATGTCCTGCATGTATTTATTTACGGCCGACGCAGGTTGAGAAGAAAAATATGTATTTTACAGAATTCTGCTTATTTACCATGTGCCATACCGATCGAATTATTTCCATCATCGCAGGACGTAAATTTAAACCAACTTTTTTTACAGGATACACTGATAGACCTCTTGTTAGAATAAATGAAAAAAAAAAATGAATTAGAATTTAGTATAAAATCGTTCCAAAGTATGGAATACCGAGGTTTTATTACACTTATTCGTATTACAGTACCGAAGTTTAATATTATCATACGAGTATTTAAAACACGAAGACGACAAAGTAGTATTGTAAATACGAAATATCATGAATCTCCATTTCAAGAATTAACACTATAAAAAATGATATTCTTTTTACTGAGTTTTCGAAAAATAATTTTAATGAGAGAAATAGTGAATATCATAATCTCCAAAATTTATTTTAAAAATTGATAGTGTCAATATGAAGTTGACAGAAACCTGAGACGCATACCAAACTATGAAATCATTATTCTTGATTTTTCATATAATTTCGTTTGAGAATGCTCCTCGAGTGTTTCCGCCGTTTTCCGATCGAGTCCGATTGTACAGGGTCGAACATGGAACGCATGAAACACCGGCCGCGGTCGGTCCAAATCCAATTCGATCCAATTCCATGTTTTATCATATGTTATATGTTATATAATTTTTTACTATTAAGCTTATACATTCTTGCATGAATAAATAAATACATGTACACCGAAGCACTGTAAAGGTATCTAAAGTACTCAATCGGTAATATTTAACTTTGCTGTCAAAAATCTTGGTTTCGTAAAAAACCAAGACGAAAAAAAGAGGACGTGTCCCGAAAAAACAGGGTGGATGGTAACCCTAAAGTTAACTTTTTCTATTTTCAGTTCATTCATTTACTATTGAATCCCTAGAGTTTTAGGAACTTAAGTATTCCTATGATTTTTCAAATAGGGTTTTGTTCCATGCTTGAAAAAGCATGTACTGTATATCTTATGATGTTTGTAAGCGGATCCTATAGGAACGTAAAAGTAAACAAAGGGGTTTTTGTCCTCGCTTACTGGGAGTTTAAAAGGTTTCTATGAGGTTTCTATGTGCGTGCAATGTATATCTGAAATATTTCCAAATGGATCTGATTCGGGGTGTATATAATCTCACGCTTAAACTCGTTGAAAAATTACACTTACTGGAAATTTGAACCCTACCTATACTACCTAATCCAAATGTGCCTAGCTTATGCCTTAGCCAATTGCGCTATCGAACCGCTTGAACGTTCGTTACGAAATCTCGGCCATGCTTTTTTTCTGAAAGAACCAGGGTCTTCTCCGGATTATATATTTATTATTTTTTGATCCTAGACATATTATGAGAAGGTGGGTTAAAAAAATGGTAAGGTGCAAATTAAAAAATAAAATGTTATAAAATGTTTTCTTCTTGGTTGGCCTGAATTTGAAAGATATTCTGCCCTGTTGTCAGCATATTCTTATCCAGTTCAAGTCACTTACTGCACCCGGCCACTCTTTTTTATATTATGGTAGTTCCATTACAGAATTCCAGAACTGTTACGTATCCTTATAGTAACAATGTTACAGAACAGTTTGACCTTTATGTATGTTTCTGGAACACGTGTGCTATTCTAGTGACATAACAGTTCTATCACTCTGTTCTATATTAGTTACATTATAGTATTATAGAACTGCTACGTATCCTTACAATAACAGCGTTACAGAACAGTGTGACCTTCATGTTCTGTAATTCTTATGGCACACGATTGTAACAATATTATGTATAAATATTCCCTTTTTGTTATGTGATATTTACAGAACGCGTCTGCTAGGAGGAAGGAGAAAGTAAGTACTTTAGGTAATTTAGGTTCGAATCTCGCCGCAGCGATTCCGATTTTTCATAGCGATTAAGCGTGCGATTATGTATGTAGCCCAGGCGGAAAAGTGGGACTTATGCCGGATCTTACGAACGGCATAGTACCGCGCCATTTGTAAACGAGGAGCAATGCCAGTGCTGATCAACTGTACCGTGCCGAGCGTTGGCGCGGTACTGGTACAGTACTGCCCCAGTACTGAATCCAAGTTCTGGCTGGGAGCCGACTTACGAGTTCTGTCGAATGTTGGCGCAGTACTGGTTTAGTACTGGCCCAGTACTGAGTGCAAGTGCTGGCTGGAAGCCAAATTAAGGAGTTTTGTCGAGCTTTGGCGCGGTACTGGTTTAGTACTGCCCCAGTGTGAAGTCCAAGTGTTGGCTAGAAGCCGACTTAGGAGTTCTGCCAAATTTTGGCGTAGTACTGGTTCAGTACTGGCCCAGTACTGAGTCCAAGTGCTGGCTGGAAGCCAAATCAAGGAGTTTTGTCGCGCCTTGGCGCGGTACTGGTTTAGTACTGCCCCCGTGTGAAGTCCAAGTGTTGGCTAGAAGCCGACTTAGGAGTTCTGCCGCGTGTTGGCGTAGTACTAGTTTATTACTGGCCCAGTACTGAGTCCAAGTGCTGGCTGGAAGCCAAATTAAGGAGTTTTGCCGAGCGTTGGCGCGGTACTGGTTTAGTACTGTCCCAGTGTGAAGTCCAAGTGTTGGATAGAAGCCGACTTAGGAGTTCTGCCGAGTGCTGGCGTAGCACTGGTTTAGTACTGGCCCAGTACTGAGTCCAAGTGCTGGCTGGAAGCCAAATTAAGGAGTTTTGCCGAGCGTTGGCGCGGTACTGGTTTAGTACTGCCCCAGTGTGAAGTCCAAGTGTTGGCTAGAAACGACTTAGGAGTTCTGCCGAGTGTTGGCGTAGTACTGGTTTGGTACTGGCCAAGTACTGAGTCCAAGTGCTGGCTGAAAGCCAAATTAAGGAGTTTCGCCGAGTGTTGGCGCGGTACTGATTTAGTACTGCCCCAGTGTGAAGTCCAAGTGTTGGCTATAAGCGGACTTAGGAGTTCTGCCGAGTGTTGGCGTAGTACGGGTTTAGTACTGGCCCAGTACTGAGTCCAAGTGCTGGCTGGAAGCCAAATTAAGGAGTTTTGCCGAGCGCTGGCGCGGTACTGGTTTAGTACTGCCCCAGTGTGAAGTCCAAGTGTTGGCTAGAAGCCGACTTAGGAGTTCTGCCGAGTGTTGGCGTAGTACGTAGGAACCTCAAAATGAAAGAGGCTGGGCTGGTGATCACGATAAAAACTTTGGGTGAACTTCCAAAAAGGGTGGACCTCCGATTTTCTTCGGGCTCCGTATAATTATGTATTTTGACGCGCTGATTACGAATATGATAGTGAAAATTGGCGCAAATTTGTTTTTCATGGTGAAAACCTTAAAACTCATGGTTTCTTGCATTTATCACAGTAATTAATCCAAATTCAAAAAGATGTTTCTCATAAAAGTTGTAGATCTCCTCGAAATACATATTTTATGTTTTGAGCATTCTTTTATGCGAGTGATAATTTCCGAGAAACTCAGTAGTAAATCGATTTTCATGTTAAAAAATTAATAAAATACATAAGTCTATACATCCATTAAGGTCGTACCCCTACCCCTCTTCCAACGCCGCGTGGGGAGCAAGAAGGCACCCCTGTGTTTCAAAAAACCATGATTTTTATGGGTTTTATGGTTTTTTAACATGAAAATCGATTTCCTAATGGTTTCCTGGGAAACTATCATTCCAATAAAAAAATGCTAGCAACAAAAAATGTGTATTTCGATGAGATCTACAACTTTTTTTTGAATTTTGCATATTAGCTGAGCTAAACCCAAAAAACCATTATTTTTATGGTTTTTGGATGATTTCACCATGAAAATAAAATTTTTGCCAATTTGTCACTATCATATTCATAATCAGCGCGTCAAAATACATAAGTATCAAGCCGAAACTAATAAATGAATGGACTTATGTATTTTATTAATTTTTAACATGAAAATCGATTTACTACTGATTTTCTCGGAAATTATCACTCATATAAAAAATGCTTCAAACATAAAATATGTATTTCGAGGAGATCTACAACTTTTATTGTAAACATTTTTTTGAATTTTCAATAATTACTGAGATAAATGCAAAAAAACAATGATTTTTATGTGGTTTCATGGTTTTTACTATTAAAATAAAATTTTCGCCAATTTTCACTATCATATTCGTAATAAGCGCGTCAAAATACATAAGTACCATATACGGAGCCCGAAGAAAATCGGAGATCCACCCTTTTCGGAAGTTGATCACAATTTTTTGAACTGGAATTATTATTGTTTTATTATATTATATTATATATTATATATATATATTAAGTAAATGAATATTTAAATTGAACAGTATTAAAATTTAAATTAATTAAATATTATTATTATTACGCATTTTTAAAACCACCTATTCATGTAAATTATGTAAAACCAAAAAATATTCCTCCGTTAGTCCTGGCTTTTCAGCGAAAAAGCTTGGCTGAGATTTTATCGACAAAATCCAAGCGGTACATTAGCGTAATTAGCTAGAGCGTGCGGTTTAGATTTAGGTAGTTTAGGTAGGGTTCGAATCCCCAGCGGGGGCGATTTTTTATAGCGTTGTGCGTGCGATTATGTTTGTAAGTGACCGTTTCTGCAATCGCGTAATTTCAAAAATAAATCAAGTGCAATTCTTATATATAAAACAATTTTCTTTGCAAATTTATTTATCTGTACCAGTACCGCGGCAGTGCAGACTTTAGGTACAGGCATAATACCATTTCCAGTACAGCCCCAGTACCGACAGACAACTCCCAGCCGAGGGACATTTTGTATTATTGCCAGTACCGCGCCAGTACAGACTTGCAGTACAGGCGTAATATAATTTCCAGTACCGCGGCAGTGCAGACTTTAGGTACAGGCATAATACCATTTCCAGTACCGCCCTAGTACCGACAGACAACTCCCAACCGAGTGACATTTTGTATTAATGCCAGTACCGCGCCAGTACATACTTGCAGTACAGGCGTAATATCATTTCCAATACCGCGGCAGTGCAGACTTTAGGTACAGGCATAATACCATTTCCAGTACAGCCCCAGTGCCCACAGACAAATCCCAGACGAGTGACATTTTCTATTAATGCCAGTACCGCGCCAGTACAGACTTACAGTACAGGCGTAATATCATTTCCAGTAACGCGGCAGGGTAGACTTTAGGTACAGGCATAATACCATTTCCAGTACAGCCCCAGTACCGACAGACAACTCCCAGACGAGTGACATTTTGTATTATTGCCAGTACCGCGCCAGTACAGACTTGCTGTACAAGCGTAATATCACTTTCAGTACCGCGGCAGTGCAGACTTTAGATACAGGCATAATACCATTTCCAGTACCGCCCCAGTGCGACAGACAACTCCCCGCCAAGTGACATTTCGTACTAATGCCCATACCCAACCGTTTACCATGCGGTAATATACCAGTACCACGCCAGCACCGATATCTGACCGGCGGTACTGGCGCGGTACAAAAATATTAATTTTGCCGGCTGAAAACCGCTATATTAATTTTTGATACGCAAACCCTGTTTTCCCTATTTTGGAACGATATTATACTAAATCCTCATTCATTTTTATCATTTATTCTAACAAAAAGTCTCTCAGTGTATATATTTTTTCTATCCCAAACTCTCGCCAGGGTGGCTCTAACTAGGAACTCCGTTAACTTTAACCAGTTCCTCTATCTAGTTACTGAGTTAACTTTTATGGTGACATATATTATGTCTTACGTTTTTACATATTCCCACCCCATTAAAATTACTAATCATTATATAGTAATAACATGGACGAACTACCAAGAGCGGTGACAGGTTTTTGCTCCGTGCCCGCTCGCTCACCACTTTTCACAACCTGGTCGGCGTGGTGATTGAGCGAGCGCAGCAAAAACCTGTTACCGCTGAAGATGGGCGAAAGAAATAATTTTTTCAATATAATTGCAATGAAATACAAGGTTAAATCTTTATTTTGATTTATATGAGAAGTTTCTAGAACGTCAGATTGCAACCCCAGAAACATATAGGTATGGTGGTCTAGTTCAGAGGCCATATATGTCACTTTCCCTTTTTTGTGTGCGTATGTAACTGGTTCTAGAGCCATAATGAAACCAAAATTTATTCATAAATTAGATATTAAATAATATTAAAGTTCCGCAATATTACTCTTAAAAAACATATAATTAAATGTAACTGATCTGAGTTACTTATAAGTCACCCGAGACAATTGAATAGCCTATAGGCGTTAACGGGTCACAATAATTACTGAAATTTCGGTTCACAAAAGTATAAAAAATTTTCCCATTATACTTTTTTCTTAGAATAAACTTTGCACCTATTTTCACAATAAAAGAATAAAAATTACAAACTGTGAAAAATTACATTTTTTTGTAAAAATTTGTGATGAATCTTATAAATAGCTTCAAATTTTAACTCAAAAAATATTTCGTTTAAATAGCCCATTTAAATCTCAGGTTGAAAATTTAATATAAAATAACGGATAAATTATGAGTCCTATTAAAATATTGTTAATACAAGTTTGTAGGTTGTGTTAGAGTACAAATCTTAGCAGTTGTAGCCTATCCCAGATAGCAAAATGCGTCGCACGTCGTGCGGGTCGCACACCGTGAGGGTTAGTGCAGATATAGTGTGTGTACACATTTAGGGGTTACAGAGGATATAAATGATATTTTAATACAAATTTTCAAATAGATAGAAACTGGTTTATCACAAATGTAACTCTCATTAAAGGAAAAAGTACTTAATGTTAATTTGTACATTTTCATAACAGCCGTAGACGGGGAATATTTGAGGCATTTAAATGGCTATATTTTTATAATATTAATAACATTGGGCCTCAATGAGCATTGTCAAAATTGACTTTCAAATTCAAGGGAAATATTCCCATTGTTAATTATGAGTAATTTTGGAAGAGTACTGAAGGCGAACTTTAAAGAATAATGCTATTTCAGGTTGAAAATGCTTATTTAAGTTTATTATTCGTTTACATCAGATTTGTGTTCTTGCATTCCCTCTAGTTTAGAATTTTCCTTCTTATTTTAAGCCAACGGTCATACCACGCTGTAAGCACCAGTTCCCGTTAGATCACTGAAGTTAAGCAGTGTTGGGCGCGGTTAGTACTTGGATGGGTGACCGTCTGATACTACTGCGTTGCTGTTGGCGGTCGTGGGTGTGGTGAGCCCACACTTGTAGTTATTTACTACAAGAAACTATCCACCTAAAAAACACTACCCGATTTGGGTAGTGTCACGCTTACCCCT